>JADLZN010002796.1:0-16499 GCA_018155175.1 Sinocyclocheilus anophthalmus
TAGTAAAACAGTAATATTGTAAAATAGTATTACTTTAAATAACTGTTTCTATTTTAATATATTTTAAAAACAAATTATTCTGGGGATGGCAAAGCTGAATTTTCAGAGCTAATTTTTCCACATGTTCCTTCAGATATTTAATTCTAACATGCTGATTCGGTGCTCAAGAAAAATTTATTTGAAAACAATAGTACTGCTTATTATTTTTTTAAAGGATTAATTTATGAATAAAAAGTTCAAAAGAACAGCATTTAGCTGAAATGTAACAATGTAAAAGTCTTTACTGTCACTTACTGATACATTTGATCCATTCTTGTTGAATAAAAGTTTTAATAAAAAAAATAAAAATAAAAAACTGATCCCAAACTTTTAAACAGAGTGCCTTTTGTCTTCAAGTTAAGCAAAAATATATATTGTATACTTAATATATATCATTTGTATATAAATTATTTTAGGGCTGTGTATTGGCACAAATTTCACGATTCGATTCAATTTTGCTACCAAGCGTGCAATTGACTTAGATTCGATTCAATTTGTTTGATATTATTATTTTTGGATATATATCATACACAGTACATGGCAAATTTTCTCAAGAAAAAAAAATCTCTCAACTAATGCTGTAAAAATGAGTTATAGAGTAAATTTTTTTCTAGCTGACTAATGAGTTTATGGTCACCGAATTTGTTTATTTCTGAGGTATGACGTTACGTGACATTGTTCACAACTGTTATATTACGTCTTTCCTCAGTTGGAACACCTGAGTGAGCTCAGGAGAAAGGATACGGATTTCGGTAAATTGTACTCTTTCTTATAACATACCTTTGGATGTTCATTCATGTTTATTGTGTTGTGCTATAACTGGTATTAAAATGGAGGAGATGATCAGTTCACGAGCGCTTCGCGCTACCGCTTCTCTTGAACTGAGGCGCTACAGCAATCTGTCAATTGACATGCGACAAAATGGTATTTATTGTTTGAATATTGTAATAAAATGGGCAGAATTTGAAATCTTAGACTTTGTTTCATTTCAAAATTTACATTTGGATTAGAGGTGCGCTACAATATTCCATTCATTACCTGAAAACTGGCAAGACTAATCGATTCTTGGGATTTCAGAATCAAAATGAGAATCAATTAAAATCGAGAAATCAATATTTTTTACCCAGCCCTATTATTTATTCTAATTTTTACTCATCAAATAAATTATTTTCAAGTAATAGTAACATAATTGTACAGTGAATGCCATAGAATGGCACCACAAACAAGATAACGGCTCCATGTGGGAGATCAAACCTGCAATCTTCTGGTTACCAGCACCTGGGCCTTAACCACTACACCACAGCTTTCCTCCCCTCCCTAAAAAGAACAGAAACTTCAATAAGAAAGTCCACGGGGCAGTAACATGCACAGAGCCCATTGTTTCTTGCCGCATATTGGCATGTATCCTCTGTAAATCATTGGTTGGATTTAATTAAACTAATTCATCATCACGGAGTAATGTAATCAACATCCTATGAAATGGAGCCATCACTTCCTCCGCCGGGCTATGCCTCCCAATGCACCGCCTGTTAATACATCACATTCAAAACCACTCACTGCTCAATAAAGTGTCCATACATCACACCCAAGCCCCTGCAGGAGAATCGGCACATTCACACTTCCATGCATTTTTAAACACTGCTATTCAGTTCCTTTCAAAGACCCGATGCATTTAGATGGCTTTGTGCTTGGATTCATAGTAAAGCCGATAGAATTTATATACCACAATCTTTTGATGTCTGTTGTTATGTAGATCGCAGTACGGGCTCCATTCCAGGGAAAACATCTTAGTATTAATGTCATTCATATAAATAATGCATAGCTTCTTTGGAGAAACAGAGCCAAAAAAACAACAACTTCTCTGCAAACAATTATTTGCAAAGGACGTATTTTACTGCATTGTTTTTGAGTCTGCCAGTCCATTACTCTGGGAATAAATGTACTGTACTCATGAACAGAGAATAACCCTTGGCTTGGTCCCAACTCAATAAAAATCATAGGAGAACGCAGTTTCAAGCTCCACACGAGGTAAAGAGATCCACAGACACAGTAGACAGCATCCACATTGAGGAAACAATTATGTGATATTAATAATTGTACAGATCCACATCCTGTCCTTCAGAGAAAATAGGCTACTGTTTGTGCTTTCCAGCACGCTGTTATGTCGACTTGCCTTCAAGGGATGTTGGTCACCCAAACCACTGAATGAATGATGAAATCCGAGTTCTTTGGTGACTGTCACTGAATACAATATGACTGTTGTCCAATTGAACTGTCTACCATTTCCTGCCATCTAAAGATGTTGTTTGTGCTTTAAAATGTCCATACAACGAAAGTCAATGAGGTCCAATGTTGTCTGGACCCCAACATTCTTCAAATCTTTTGTGTTCCACAGAAGAAATAAATTCATATACTGTAGGTTAGGCGGTGAGTAAATTATGAAATTGGCTGATTTTTATCAAAAAGAAATGTTCTCTAACTCAAATGACAATTTACAATGTGATTATATTACTAAGGTTTTCATACATGCATTATGAATATACCAACTTGTGCATTATATACTGTCTTTAATTGTAGAAAAATGTACGAGTAAGCGTTACACATGATATGAATACCTACAAAGATTAATGAGACTAGACTGGCTTATGGTGACAAAGGCAACTTGATTAACACACTAAACTAGAGATCTATCTGAAATGCACATAAAATAGCTCTGGCAAAGGCAACAGTTTGTGAGAAATATTCTAGTCATATGATTGGTTGAAACATGTCTAGAATGATCTTATAATACAACAAGACTTAGTTTCTATGTAATCCTATTTGTTTAAATGAGGATCCCTGTTTGAAATGGCCACATAACATGCAAACACAAATTATTCACAAAGACGAGGTGTTAGTTTCATCATTATTGCGGAAGGTGAAGGTCCCTATGCTATTGTGCCTCATAGTAGACAATTTCCCTACTGAATGAAAACCATCTGTTTGCTCTCCTGCCTCTAAGCTTAACGTATACCAACAGAGTTCTCTTCGACAACAGCAGGGGACTAATGTAGGCTTTAGTAGTTTGATGTCATCCAGTGGTATCTTGACAGCGAAGCTGTCAAGGTGTTGAAATATGCTCTTTTCACAGGGCTGCTGGTGACAAGCTAGTGATTTTGTCCCTAACAAAAGGAGCGGAGGAGTGAAAGAGAGAAGACAGCAGTGAAACTCAAAGATCTGTCAAGAATAGAAAAAGAATATCTAACTATAGAGGCACGATATCTGCCAAGAAACATTGTGCATTCCAAAATATAGTATGACAAAATCTTCACAAATTCAATGTAAGCAGACCTGATGAAGTATTAATACTAGTATCATTAAACATCTAGTATCATTTATTTTAATGAATGAATGAATGATGCTGTTTACACATACATTACAGTAAAATAATATAAATTATTTTACTTCCTGTAGGATGATGTCATTCAAGACTTTTTTTAGTTATTGTTAATAAGTAACGGGATGGAAAGTCAAACTATAAATTAATTGCCAAAATAAATAATAGTCCCAAGAAAATGTTTTGCTTAAAATATTGTAATTAGAGACATCTTAATTAATTGCCAATTTGTTCAATAAATAAATAAAAAATAAATAATGTGACACACAGCAGCCACCATAGCACTGTATAACTGATATAGGCTTATGTTTTATTTTATTTTTTTCCTTTTTATTTGAAATATTCTCAAATGTGTTAACTATATCATGAAATATCTAGATTCTCAAATATGTGTAATTAAATGCGTTTTGCACCTTTATAGATTATTTGATCAATAAGTGGTGATGGGCAAAGTAGACTAATAGTAATCGATTAACTACACATAAAAATCTGTCTTTTTACTTAAGTACCAGATATGGGTGTCATGCTATAAAATATTTTTAATACGACTGACTGTATTTCATTTGAATTTAATAACAATATTGTAAGTTATTAATTATAACACTTTCACTTTACAGAGAGCCAAGAACATTTACATTATCAAAGAACATATTCACTGACTCCAGTCTAGCCAGAGTTCAAGCACTCTCATATATTTCTTAATTCGTTCGCTAAGAGATAATTCCGATATCGATATGAACACTATTAAAAAAAAAGGTTCATAAAAAGCTAAGAACACCCACAACAGATGTCTGTGAAAAATGAATTTGCCAAGTCTATATAAAGCCTAAGTCTATATATATAAAGCCTCATATAAAACCATATAATATTTTAGAAAAATAAACAGCACAAATAAATTAATGTTCAACTTGTTTTATTTTAGCCTTCATATAAACAAGAAATGTGAAATCACTGTCACATAATCGTCTCAGACTCACCTAATTAATATTAATATATTTAACTTCAAACTATAGGCTAACATACACTACCAGTCAAAAGTTTTTTAACAGTAAGATTTTTTTTTTTTTAATTATCATCTTCTCCTCACCAAGCCTGCATTTATTTGATCCAAAATACATCAAAAACAGTAACATTTTGAAATATTTTTACTATTTAAAATAATTGTTTTCTATTTTAATATGTTTTAAAATTTAATTTATTTCTGTGATTTCAAAGCTATATTTTAGCATCATCACTCTAGTCACATGATCCTTCAGAAATCATTCTAATATTCTGATTTGCTGCTCACAAATCATTTGTTATAATGTTGAAAACAGCTGAGTAGAATGTTTTCAGGTTTCTATGATCAATAGAAAGTTCAGAAGAACAGCATTTATCTGAAATATAAATCTTTTGTAACATTATAAATGTATTGTACAGCACTTTTGTCAATTTAAAGCATCCTTGCTAATAAAAGTAATAATTTCTATAATTTCTTTAAAAAAAAAAAAAAAAATCATACTGACTCCAAACTTTTGAGGAATAGGAATATAATGTACAAAGCTTTTTATTTCGTATAATGCTAATCTTTGGATCTTTCGATTCTCAAAGAATCCTGACAAATAATACTCAACTGTTTTTAAATATTGATAATCAGCAAATCGGCATATTAGAATGATTTCTGGATCATGTGACACTGAAGACTGGAGTAATGATGCTGAAAATTCAGCTTTGATCACATGAATAAATTACATTTTAAAATATGTTCGAATAGATAAGTTATTTTAAATAGTAAAAATATTTCAATTTTACTGTTTTTGCTGTACTTTGGATAAAATAATTGCAGGCTTGGTTAGCAGAAGAGAATTCTTAAAAAAAAATAAATAAATTTCAAAATCTTACTGTTCAAAAACCTTTGACTGGTAATGTAGGCTGATTATTCTTATAGATTGAAACAAACGTGCTTCAGCCAGTATAAAGAGTATGAACCGTGGCGCTGATTGGCGCATAAAACTTAATAAATTGAGCAACAACAAAAACATGTTGCTGGAGATGGGCTTATTGAAAATGTAAATTCATTGTCTGCCAGCAGGAGGTGCTTTTAGAGCGGTAGAACTAGCGGTTTCTCCAGTAATGGCTGTAATTAAATCAGCTCCGCTCATAAAGTGTTCTTATCCAATACAATGAAAAGCATCGAAACTTTACTGAAGACATGCGTTCCTTTCCATACTTCATATAAACCCTGCGACGTTATTTCGATTTTGAAACGTGCAGTCCATGTTTATTCCGAAGTCAACGCCACAATAACTCAATTTATGGCAACACTGGTAATGTATTCGAATGATCCGGAAATGTGTTTAAATAAATATATCACCGGTTATTGCAAACAAAATTAGATATTCTCCCTGCATATTTAAATGAAATTACTGTCCGCCCCTACACTCGCAAAACTCCCATTTAATCACATGCAAGCTGTCACACTGGTGAAATGATATCTACTGTACATCGTACGCACATCTCCACTTTGTTGTTTCTGATGAGAGAATTTCCCCATATCTGCAGTCAGCGACAGTGACAAAACAACTCGCGTTTCAGCTATGCTCATCTACACCTCTGCGTGGCCATTGCATTCATAAGCTCAGCGGAATCGTGTGTGATTGGTTTTAATGCAGCGCTGTACAAACGCGTCTGTCTCCGGCTCAGCTCCAGCCAAAGCGCGAACGCAGATTTGAATAGCAGCTGATGCTGTGTCGCACTAAAACGATCTAATCACACCGGTGCGATTGCATCAAATATAAAAAATATTATTCAGCTATTCTTTTGTCTTTTGGAAGCTGCATTCAAAATCCAGTTGGCTCAGAAATCTGAGGGGGCACGTGCCCCCTCACTTTGAATGGGCATGATGCCTCTGCTGCATACATACGCACAGGGTAAAACCTTCACATCTCATATACACATACCTCTTAATTTAGAAAATAAAATCAAGTCTCAACCTTATTTGAGCTGCACCCAACTCTGCATACTTCACGCACAGACAGTGAAGAAAGCTTTGCCTTTGTTTGGTCTGTCTGTTTGTTTGCTGCCCCCAAGCAGATGGCATCATCCACAGGAAGTGAATCAGCTTGGCTCTCACAGCACACAGGCTCCCACTAAATTAAAAGGATCATCTCCAAAGCTTCCTGCTTACATGCCAAACCCCCTGGATATCTGGAGTTATGATATATATGCTATACACACTCAAACTCACTTATTTAATATATTTTGATGGCCACAATAAGGTGAAGAAAACACATTTTACTCTTTAATCAAATTTAATCTGATTAAGTACTTGCCAATTCAACTATACTTAAGCCCTAGTAAGGAACACACCACTTCCTGCTTTTAGAATTATGTTACCTGTGGGCAATTTGTCACGATTTTAAAGGCACAGACTCTGTTTTTAAAATTGGTAGGGATATTTTAAAATCAGCCAAACTGTACAGATGTGTACATGCATATAAACAGAAACTGTACCAGTGGCGGCATATACAGTGCCCTCCACTAATATTGGCATTATTTCATAATGTGAGTTTCCCCCCACTTTCAGTTGTTTTACTTCCATGAAAAGTTAGAATTTTGTAAAAAAAAATGTATTAGAGATCAAAAAGATAAATTATTCAGATTTATTTTCACAGCCGCCTTTGTTCATATTTACCAAGGGTGCCGATATTAGTTGAGGGCACTGTCTGTGGGCTGTAACTGTATATAACTGAGAGAATGAAGTGAGAAAGCACCATTTAAAAAACTGTCACTCTAATAAGCTGCTTTGATTTGGCTCTCGTCTTAGTGTTGTGAGACAATACAGAAATCATAAGAAAAAAATAACAGCAGCTTGTGCTCTGAACTTAGCATTCTGCTCATTTCCAGATGACAACATTGCCTCAAATAATTGCATAACACTCTCTCATAAAAACATAGCCCATCACTATACAAAGGGTACAAAGCTGTAAATGGGACGATAACCTAAGGTACAAAAGCTAAAATGTACATCACTGTACCTTTTTACTCCTAAATGGTACCTTATGGTACATATTAGCACTTTATTATTAGTACATAAAGTGTACATATTAGTACAGAAATGATACATATTATTACCTTTTGAAAGAGTACCACCCCAGTTTTGTATCAACTATTTTTTTCCTGAGAGTGCAGTGTTTGTTAGAAAGAGTATAGATCTATGAATCCATATTTCAATACAAAGCTCCAGTGTATATTCTCTTCCAAAATGTACTATACTGTACATGTCCTCATGAAACACAGAGCTCAAAAGATGTTAATCAAGTTAAATGTCACCTGATGATCTCATAAATGTCCCCTGCACAGTCTAGCATTTTGCTAGCATTTCATTCTGTGCTCAGAGGCGGCCATTGAGGTAAATATTGTATAATGCAGAATGCCTGTCCCTCAGCTCAATAACAAGATGCTATGCTACATTACCTCTCAAATCTCCTTTCTGCAGGTGTCAGTTCTCTGGGGGAATAGGCACATTTACTCTCCATTTATTTCAGTATGAGAGGGGCCATAGGAAACTGCCCTTAGAGGAGTGCTCATAAAATCATACACACTTCTATGCATCTTAGATGGAAAGTCACAGCCAAGCTATTTTTGCAAGACCACCCCTTAATTCTATGCAACCCAAGTCCAATGCTGTTATACTTTGAGGTATGCTGTTTTGTTTTGGGGTCAACTGTTTTTAAGCCATGGATCCGCAGTGGACAGAAAGATGGAGCAGATGGATCCTGTTAAATATTGTACAAAACTGAATGTTGCAGTTTAATAAAAGCATAAAATAACTGCATATTGTACAATATTCATTTATGTAAATTTTTTATGACACTTATAATCATCATTAACATACATGTAACATTTAGCTGCTCGTGAGTGGAACTCCTTCCCAAATTACATTACCATTGTAATACTTTATATTCTGTCTCTATCTGTTAAAATAAACCTACCACAAAAATTACAGACCCTTCAATTTTTTTGTAAGTTGGCAAACTTACAAAATCAGTAGGGGATAAAATAAATATTTTCCCCACTGTATATAGGAATATTTTATATTGTTAAATCACAGAGTTTTACCGTTGATCCACTGTACAGCCTAAACCCAGAATAGAGAGGCTGAGTGAATGTGGTCTGAACTCTTTGGATGAGGGTCATTGTGTCAGAGACACCATAGAAGGACAGAGTTCCTGCTTTGTGATCCACATACACTCCTATTCTAGAGGAGCTGGAGACCTCAGTGAGCTCAGTCTCTGTGTAATTGTGACAGAATGAGTATTTGCAGTAACTGGAGAGAAAGCAATATAAACTCCAGGACTGATCATTATATCCAAACAAGCACTTTGTATCAGTTCCCTTGCGACTGATGTGTTTATATGACACTGATATACCCACATCACCATTACACTCCACTTCCCAGTAACAGCATCCATTCACACTCTCTCCACACAGCACCTGATAATAAACATCAAATCTGTCCGGATGATCAGGATACCGCTGGACTGTGTCGGTGTATGTAGCCAATCTGTTCCTCTTCGACAGATGAATGTGTTTATTTACTGTGTTTGGATCAAATGTGAACTGATGAGAATCTGATGGAGATCAAATATATCAGAGTGATCAGGAAACATTTAAACATTAAGGATTTTGTTTTAATGTAGCTGAATAGTTTATATCAAAATATTTAATTTACATTCTGGTTGGTTAGTACAGAGTCAGTATTTTGAGTCTTTGCAACTTACGTTGTAGGAAGTCCTTTCTGGTTCTCAGAATAATGTTGATGTGTTTAACTGTGAAAATGAATATAAACGGGTAATTTTCATAAATAAGAGGACATTATCGGCTATACTGTACATCTATCCAATTATCTATCTGTAATAAATACATTTCTAATGATTTCAAAATGATAGAATTATGTAGCGTTTTCTCTGACAGTAAATTAATGTTTAATGCTTTACCTACCAGAAATCCTTTTGATTTCCTCTTTACAGAACTTCTCTATTTTCTCTCTCAGTTGACAGATAGATTGTCTTACATCATTAACAGAGAGAGGTGATGTGACAGTAATTCTCTCTGTAGGTTCAAGAGGTGCAGACAGATACTGAAATCCCTACAAAAAAAAAGTCAAATATATTTAGCTTTTGTTGACTTGCCTTCAGTGACTTGCCTTTAACACACTAATCTAATCTCAAAATACATTTTATGTGACTTTAACTGCTTAGACAGCCAGTAAAATCACATAAAATGTCCTGTATCACAATGCTGATGACCTTCAGGAAATGGATGTGATCATCTGTGTGTTTAAGTTGCTCCAGCTCAGCGTTTTTCCTCCTCAGATCAGCAATCTCCTGCTCCAATCGCTCCAAGAGTCCTTCAGCTTGACTCACCACAGCCCTTTCCTGATCTCTGATCAGCCGTGTCATGTCAGAGCGGTTTTTCTTAATGGAGCGAATCAGATCAGAAAAGATCATCTCGCTTTCCTTCACTGCTGCCTGTGCAGAGCGCTGTTGGTACACACATTACAATCAGTGGGATTGCAAGGTCTTCAGCACTGGAGGAGATTCCTAACTCAAACTTTTTCTCCTCTCAGTACTCACCTTGTGAGACTCAACAGCATCTCTCAGCTCCTGGATGTCCTTCTCTCGTTCGTGGATTCTCTGATGGTACTTTACCTGTGTATTTTTCAAGTGTCTCTATAGAACATACAGTAAACATGAGAAATGTTTCATAAAATGTAATATTACAAAATCATCATGTGAAATGTTGTATGACTTCTATACAGTATTGGTGGATATTCCTGAAGCATGAGAAGCAAGCAAAGACTATGTGGCTGTAAGACGTTGTTTTATCTGCTTGTCCGTTCTCTTTTTCTCTCTCGTCAAATGTTAGAACAAAAACTTTATTATAAATAATTTATGGAACAATTTATTTTTGAAACATTTTTAAAAGTTACTTGTTTCAGAACATTTAGAGAGCATTAAAAACTAATGTTACCCATAACATTTGCAAAATGATAAATCATATGTTTACTTAACATTCACATAACCGCATAAAAAGTTTTGGAACATTAAAAAAAAAAGTTTTTAATGTCCAGAAAATGTTCCAAAATAAAGTTTTCATAACTTAATGGGAACATTAACAAACTGTTTTAGCATAATAGAACAGATTTTGTTAACTGGTATACTACACTTTAAAGCATCACTGTAGAGTGAACTACTTTTATTCGTCATGACAACTCTCTGAGAGTTTAACATGGTATTATACATGGCAATGTTAATGTGTTTGTTCTTGGCGGAATAGATCTGCTACACTGATCTGCTATATAGATCTGCTATACCAAGACTTACTGCCAATACATCCACAGACATACTGCTGCTGCACATATAAAATACTGTAAATGAAATAACTCCCATATAAAGCATGAAAATCACCCCGTAGCAGGTCTATACAGGTGCAGCTAGGGAAGGTGGAGCATTTCTAAAGAGCACTACAACTGCTACAGCAAGCACTAGCCAAGAATGCAGCACTAGCTGCTGATGCAACTAAAACCAATTGGCTTGAGGCAGTGTGAGTAAATGATGAATGAATTTTCATTTTTGGGTGGAGTATCCCTTTAAAGCACTAATATGTAATTTCAGTTCATACCTCTTTCTCTGTTCTCTCTGTGCAGATGATACAGTGTCATGGTTTTTATGTTCATCCATCGTACACAGCACATACCTACAGTGCTGGTCAGTGCGGCAGAAAACCTCTAGCAGTCGACCATGTTGAGGGCAGATCATCTCCTGAAGTCGTCCAGTGGCATCCATCAAATAGTGTCCCTTGTCTTTAAAAAAACTCTCATGCTGTTCAAGGTGGCTTTGACAGTAAGAGTTCAGACACACTAAACAGGACTTGACGGCTTTGAGTTTTGTTTCAGTACAGACGTCACACTTTACTTCTCCAGGTCCAGTGTCAGTGGGAACTGCGACTTGTAGTTTAGTCTTCTTGAGTTTCTCCACCACTTCAGCCAGCATGGTGTTTTTATTTAAAGCAGGTCTTGGAGTGAAGGTCTGTCTGCATTGAGGGCAGCTGTAGACTCCCTTCTGATCATCCTGATCCCAGCAGCCTGTAATACAGCTCATACAGTAACTGTGTCCGCCGGGAATAGTCACTGGATTCTTTAGAAGATCAAGACACACTGGACAAATGAACTGGTCCTGAGTCCATAAAATGCTGGCTTCTGCCATTTCACCACATGTGCACAGAAACAGAAGAAACACATAAGAGTTCAGCAACTTCGCTCGATAAGTTTCGTTATCTCAGAACTGTAAAGGACTGAAATGTTTCCTGGTTCTTTGCTTGTGTGTGGTGTGCAAAAAGGTGTGCCTGTAAACTGTGACTCACTTGTTTCTGTACATTCCCATATTTAAAGGATAGTTCACCAAAGATGTAAATTTGTCATCACATCTATTAGGTTTTGTGTGTGTGTGTGTGTGTGTTATAACATAAGAGAAGATATTTAAAAGAATGTGAGTAACCAAACAGTTGTTGATCTCCATTTACTTACATTACATAATGTATGATATATACCATATGTGTGTGTGTGTGTGTGTGTGTGTGTGTGTGTGTGTGGGGGTGTGTGGTGTATTATGGGAATATACAGTGGCATTCGAAATTTTGGGAACATGGATTTTGTATGATTATTTGTTAAATTATTCAATTTTCTCAGATTCTTGCAAGGGGTTCCCACCTTCCTATAATATATATAGTATATATATATACACTGAACCAAATTATAACATAGTTCTTTAAGAAACAGATGTTCTGGAACATCAAGAGGTGGCGGCATGTCTTTTTGTCGTGTTTGTTGAACATGTGGTTGTCTAATTTTGTATTGTTTTCGTTTGTTTTATACATTTTAAGACTCTACTCATAGATAGAAAAGAAGAATTCTAAGGGTTTTAGAAATTGAACAAGGGACCTTTCTCAGATTTTGGACTTTCTGAAGCGGATCTTTCTGAACTGGATCTATGATGTGATCTCTTTTGGCCTTGAAGAGTATCGCACCTTAAGGGATTACAAAGACGGGCTTTGGATCTTCTGGAGCGTTTCCCTAATTCGGATCCATGATGTGAGATCGTTTGGCCTTGATGAGTACTGCACCTTACTGGATAAAGGAAAGTGCTTTTGCTATTTTATCTACACTAAATAAGATATGATGATATTGTTCAGGGTGGTTTTTAAAATTTGGTTTATCCATTTTGCAGTATCGTTTCAAAAGTCTTCAACCCTGGAAATTTCATGAGATACAATTATATCATCAGCATTTGAAACTGCATCTGGAGAGTTTACTGGGATTATACTGGACATTTTTCATCAACAGACTGTATACTTGGCGTTCAAGATCCGGCCCATAATTTAAAAAACCATGGTATCATTCCTTTTTGTACACACACACACATTACCCACTCAGCCGAGCTGCGGGAGGTTTTCACGAATCGAACAATTCTGTGTGAGTTCTACCCCCACGCTACACGTGATCCCAATGTCCAAACAAAGGGGCACACTCGCAACTAAACGAGTGGTGCTCCCCGCTCTTGTTTTTTTCCCTTTTTTTTATTAAACATTTTTTTTTTTTTAGTTGTTCACTTCCTGCCCGACTTGATACGGTTGCATGCCCGCATTCTGGGGTGTGCAGAAGTTGTGTGAGCTTCACACACACCAGGTAGGTTCTTGTTTCTTTGAGGACCTAAAGGAGGCAACTTCTACCCCGAACTCTCGCCTGCGAGGGCGTCCTGTCCTGTTACTTTGATTTTGGCAATGTTCGACCGAATCCAGGTCTGCTGTTGTCACACTTACTCTAAACCACACCCAAAACTGTGCTTTGAACTCAAGGACTGGTCTGGCGCACTGTCCTTTCAATGTTCGCAGTTTACTCCCCACCAAAGTGGAATGTTCCGTATTGGGCAGCTCCCCCCCCGAATGCGCCAGATTTGGTCCTCTTCACCTCCCCCGGAGCCCTGGTTTCCCCCACCCTTATATGTCCCTAAGGCCCAAGCCTTGTGGTTTACACTGCTTTCTGGGCTGATTGCTCTCATAGAGGAGGTGGAGTGAGTTTTATTAAAACTAACATAGTAAGAATAGCTTTATCTAAATCAGTGACCACTCCCCTTTGTCTTGTAGCTCGAAATGACTGCGAAAGATTCTAAACCTGCACCCAATTACTTAGTTGGAAGCCTACTAGGCACTTCACCGCAGTAAATTCAACCTTATCTTGTCTTGACCACAGTTATATCAGAGTAGCCCTACAATCACCCCCATTAGTCGATCACCCCCGCCTGTGATTTCAATGCACATTGCCTGGTCGCAACACCCAGTATCGGCGATCTAAACACGAAACTGAATTCAATGACCTCTAGCATGCAAGCACACATACGTAAATAGTCCTACCTAGCCACCACTACATATAAACACATGCTCTGCCAAAACCTCCATCAGGAATTGATTTAATTATAACTAATGTCCCTCATAAATATTCCATGGCATCTGTATTTGCAAACGATATAAGTGACCACTGTGTTGTTGCTACTATTAGGAATACAAACATTCCCAAATCTAAAACATGTATTATTATTAAATGCGATATGAAACATTTTAAGGAACAAGCTTTTTTACATGACTTATATCATTTGATTGGGGAAAAATGTATCTTATTCCAGAGTTATTTTTATGAAAGTTTTATCTATTTTATAAATAAGCATGCTCCTTTTAGAAAGTTTAGAGTAAAAGGCAGACATAATGTATGGTTCACCCCCGAACTGTCAAATTTACTTAGAGAACGTAATTTGGCTTGGTCTAAAGCCAGAAGTACTAATCTAAAGGAAGATTGGTTGATTTTCAGACAGTTGCGTAATGTGTCTACTGCTGCGATTAGAAAAGCTAAGGTTGACTACTTTCTTTTAGAAACTTCTAATAATCTAAATAATTCAAAAACTTGTTGTAAAAATATTAAAAATCTTATTGGAAGTAAATCAAATTCAGATTTCGTCATGTATTATTAAGGATTCATGTAAAATTGTGGATCAAGTTAAAATAATAGATTGTTTAAATTAACATTTTGTGGCCACTGGTACACTTCAACAGTCAAATAATTTGACCTGTGATAATTCCTCACCTGTTTACTCTAGTGTAAATAATTTTAAGACCAATTAATTTACTTTAACCCAGTAACAGTTTCAGAGATTGATTAAGGCACTTAAATCTTTAGATAGTAGGAAACAAGCTGGTCCAGATAAGTTGGATCCACATTTCTTAACGCTTGCAGCTGATTTTATTGCGCCACCACTAACCTATCTTTTTAATCTTTCTTTAGCTACAAATGAAATTCCTTCTATCTGGAAAACTGCTTATGTTCGGCCATTATTTAAAGGGGGTGATCCAACTGTATCGAATAATGATAGGCCTATTTCGAAATTGTCTATTTTATCAAAGGTTTTGGAATTGCTTGTGAATGATCAATTAAAATAATTTCTATCTTCTAAAAATGCCTTCTCAGAGTTCCAATCCGGTTTTAGGAAAAAACATAGTACATCAACAGCAATTTTAAAAGTATTAAATGATTTAATGGTTTCATTGGATAATAAAAACCATAGTGCTGCTCTTTTTATCGATTTATCCAAAGCTTTTGATTTCATAGATCATAAAATTTTGAAGCAGAGGCTACTTAGTGTAGATTTATCAGTAAATACTGTCGGATGGTTCATTAATTACTTATCGGATAGATCTCAATGTACAAATATAGAGGGACTCACTTCTTGTACTCTAAATATCGGCGTACCACAGGGATCAGTCCTTGGGCCATTATTATTTATTTTATATATTAATAATATTGGGAATAATCTCGCAAGTTTTTATTTATACGATATCATTATGATGATATGGTGATTTACTCCTCTGCATCAACATTGGATCAGGCTCTGAGTCATCTTCAATCTGATTTTGATGCATTTCAGCATACACTGAGTGATTTAAAACTAGTTTTAAATGTTTACAAAAGAAAGTCTGCACTTCAAACTCATGCTCTCAATCACTACTCTTCAAGGTTAGTATCTAAGTATAAATACTTGGGATTTTTAATTGATGATTCTCTTTCTTTTGGACCTCATATTCAGTACCTAATTTTCAGAGAAAATTAAAGTCGAAATTGGGCCTTTTTTTAGAGTCAAGTATTGCCTTTCTTTTACAGCAAGGAAGAGATTGGTAGCAGCTACATTTTTGTCAATGTTGGCTTATTGTGATATCATATACATGCAGGCACCTAAACATTGTTTACAGGCGTTGGATTCAGTTTATCATGGATAATCACAAATTCAAGGTTCATCACAAATTCAAAAGCCCTTACTCATCATTGTTTATTGTACTCTCAGTTTGGATGGCCGGCGTTGTCATCCCGTAGACATAAGCACTTGTACTTATTTAGATATAAAATCATTTTAGATTTACTTCCTTCGTATTTACAGCAGAATATCTTACAAAAAAGGTGTAAAGAATTATGGTCTTCGCTCACAAGACTATTATCTTTTAAGCATCCCTACAGTTTGTATTAACATGGGCAAGCGGGCATTTAGTTATGCTCCTCCATTTGATTGGAATCGACTACAAGATAAGTTATGCTTAAAAGAGTTGGTATCACTAAATAATTTTAAATGTATTTTAAAGGATCTAATTGTAGAGTCACCTGATTGTAAATGTTTTGAGTGATTTGTGTATGTTTCTGTGTATGTAAACTCATGCATGTGTTTTATGTGCACCTAAATGTGTGCCTATCTTGGCCAGGACCTCTTGTAAATGATGATTAAATCGCACGAGTTTTTAATTTCCAGGTTCAATAAAGGTAAAATAAAAATAGATAAAAATAACGCCCAAACGCTTTTGTTTTTGCCCCCATTTTTCATGAGCTGAACTCAAAGATCTAATATTTTTTCTATGTGCACAAAAGGCCTGTTTCTCTCAAATAATGTTCACAAATCTGTCTAAATCTGTGTTAGTGAGCACTTTCCTCTTTGCCGAGATAATCCATCCA
>JADLZN010002797.1:0-28868 GCA_018155175.1 Sinocyclocheilus anophthalmus
AGTTGTTATAAAAGTTTCATTCAGTTCTGTGATTTCTGATTTCATCAACCAAGCATAAATTTTACTATGTTAAAATGAATAAACATTCTGTCAATATTTAACAATAATGTAATAATTTAACCTTGAAAAAGTCTGTATAGTAATAAAAGGTAACTATAGAAAAATATATTTATAAAATAAGGCATTCATTTAGTTTATGCTTCTAAAGCTGTGCATATAGAAATACTTTTACATTTTGGATGCTGTCGATATGTCTTTATTACACGTGTGATCAATCTAAACATACTAGTATTCGTATTAGTAAACGTATGGATAGCTGTATGTTAAATTTACACATTTTATGTATAATTAATGAGATATTAAATAGATCAGGCTGGATGAGATGGAGAAAAACAGGCGCAAAGGGACAAAACAAAGGATAAACGGCTTTGTTGTCAATCTGCAGCAGTTAACATCCACGCCAGTAGGTGTCAGTATAAAGTCCACGACCATTGAGATGAAGAGCCAGCGAAAATATATTTTTAATATATTAAAAAGCAATTAGGTTATGATTTTGGTCCCTACCGTTCATGATACTTGAATGAAACAACCAATGCTGCCGTTACTATCAGCATGCAAAGTAGAGAGCACTTTAGAACAAAATGAGTCCCAAAACCACCATGACAAGTGCACTGAAAAGTGAGATTTTTTTTATTGGTTCCCCTGCAAACCCCCTCCAGCAAATATCAATAACGCAATAGATGTAAAATCGCCCTGATAGACTCGTCAGATGCTCATTTATGATGCCCTGTGGGTTTCATGATGGGCTGCAGCTTCACAATGAAAAAATATCTGCCAGAAATGAACGAGGGGTTTAGAACTAGAACCGTATCTGTAAGGCATTGAGCATTAATTGCTGGCGTGTACATGTGGGACATTTCCTCAGCAACAAACTTTCTTTTTGGCAGATCGTTATCTAATCCCTGGGCTTTTTGCTAATCATTTTTTTCTCAGGAGCTCACCATCACTCCCAAGAGGACTGTTCTCTTCTCTTCACCTCACTAATGATGTTTTGAATGATGAGGGAAGAGCTCAGGATATCCAAGTTAATTATTCAAAAATAAATGCTGAAGTAAGCACTTGGGGAGGTTGCTTGTGTTTTGACAGCAGAAGACAGTTAGCAGAACATTGCAGGATAAAATATAATACAGGTGAAAATCTTATGCTGCATTTTTCAGATGTTTTTAACAGAGTCAAGATGGTTTCATTCACTGTATATGTGTGTAAAACCTGTGTGCAAATGACTGATGATTTAATAAATTCATTCAAGATTTAGGATCAAATATAGAAGTTGCTTTGTGAAACGGACTATCTCGCTTGGCGGAACGTGACACCGTCCAATTGCTATCCTACTTGAATGAGTGCAGTGTAATTTTGTGCATGTTAACATATGCAGGTGAGCTCTGTCACGGATGCAGATTATCCCCCTGCCTACCTAAGCGTGAAAGGGGGGACGACGCAACTTCAAGTGACCCACGGAAAGTGGATATCCAGCTCTTTACAGAGGCGTTGAAGTGTGCCGTAATTGTAATGACTTGGGCTGAACATGCCCGGCAGATGTGCTCAGACTGTAATATGTAGTTTGCTTCTCAGAAGTGTGAACCATCCTTTTGAATTCAGGTCGATGCGTCTGCTGTGAAATTCCTCCTGTGGAAGACGTGCCTCGTTCTGGTGAGGGGGCACGTTTGATTTGAATGCTTTTTCCAAAAGAAAATAATTTTTCTGAAAGAGTGTGTAGTGTGGGTAATGAGATGGAATCAAAAGGATTGTCGCACAGGCCTTCGAGCAAAGTTCACTCTTTTTATTTATACAAAATAACAGGGGGACTTCAGTACAGCAGGAAGTTGAGCTCTAAATATAGTCCATGTGTTTCCTGTGCGTCATTAAATCTGGTATAAGCAAAATATGAAATAATCTTGTACGTTTTAAAATGGCCTGTAACAGCACCATATGGGGGTAATCCGTATTTCTCTATTGATGACCGTTTAAAAGTAGCTGGTTTTACTCAGTAATCTAAATTTATATATATATAAATCACAAAGATTACTTTATATAATAATATATATAGTAGGGACCTTGATACTTTTCTTTCTGGATGGTGTGAGCCTGGTTTTTTTTAAAGAAAAATAATACTTATGCAAGTATATGTTTTAAATTGATAGGTGAAAGAAAAGTAATAGCAAAGACGAAAATTTTCGAAAATATATATTAAGTATTATAATATAATGTTACACACAACACCACACACACACACACTATATATATATAATAGATAGAGCAACATGTTATAAATAGTAAAATAAATATATAATATTGTATTATTTTATATTACATGTTATTTTATAATTCACAGAGAGTGCAGGACTCTTAAAAGTGTGTTAATCATTTTTTCTATGTCTTTGTCATCACAGTTTAGGATATTTGCTACTAAAGGACTAATTCATTAAATGTCATTTGCAGCTTGGGTGATTGGAATAATAATAATAAAAAAAATATATCATTGTGTCATATTGAAAAAGAAGGGAGAATCCAGAGCAACGTCCTCACCGCTAAGTGAGTTAATGCTTATTTTCAATAATTCAGTAATATACTCTACACATGTAGCAGTAAACGCAATTACACTGTAAATCATCTACCGATACATTAAAATAAAGAATAAAGAAGTGATATAAAAATTCTCGCACATCCTTTAATGACCAATTCGTGTAATTCCTGATTCCAGAGGAATGTGTCTCCATCGATTAGGATTATTTATTTCATGTATTCTTGTTTTTTGAAGGTCTACCTTCTCAGGAGCCAAGTCACTATGGCAGTGGTGCGGTAGCAAAATCTACTGCACTGTAATCTCATCTTTTTTTAATCAATCTAATCCGATATTATCTAAACTAATCCCATCACGATCACATTAACGTGCTCTAATCTGATCTGTGTCATAGTGATTTCCTGGTATCCCTGTAAGTTTTCACAGAACATTCTTGCTCCTGGATTTTGTTGTCAGAGTTTTTTTTTTTTTCCTCTCTGCCAAGCAGCTTAATTTAGAAGGAAGCGTTAAACTCATCATTCCTCGACAATCATTCTTCAGCCATTGTGGATGCTTCCCCCACCCCCCCCCCCCCCCCCCATTTTATGTGGTTTTCATGTAAATGTAAAACATTTCTAACTTCCATTATGTTAGAATAACTCTATTTTAAAGGAATAGTTCACCCAAAAATGAAAATTTTCTGAAATCCACATGACTCCAGTGCATCAATTGATGTCTTGTGAAGTGAAAAGCTGTGTCTTTATAAAAACCCCCAAAACAAATCTATCATTAAGACTTTTTTAGGATCAAACCATTGCTTCTGGCTAAAATAAAGTCCTCTATCCATAATATTGCTTTCCTGAGTGAAAAATTGATCTCATCTGAATCAGGAAAGAAATATGCACAAATCCACGCACCGTTTACAGACAGTAACACCTATTTTTGAGGAGCACAACAGACTTTTTCACCGGAGGAAGTGTTATTATGGACGGTAAAATGGCCTTATAATATTTATTTGCAGAAGTAGGCCACTTAAACACTGTCATCTGTTATAAAATGTTTAAAGGTTTAAACGTGATTTGTTTTTCCTCCGTCAGGATGAACCACCTAGACAAGGCTCGTTTCAGATCACCTGCTGCTAAATAAATGACTCGCAGCAAAAATCATCCTCCTTCCCAAAACCAATCAAGCCTGCACTGACACTTCATCCAACACAGTGTGAGCCTGGACAACAGCAAAAAAAAAATCCAGAACCTTAGCAATCATAAACTCAGTAAATTTTTAAAGGGATAGTTCAACCCAAAGGAATTCTAAGGAACTGCTATTGCCTCCAGGTCTGAAGCACTACATCAGCTGCAAAGGTCATGACCCCTCTCGTCATTAGCATCATCTACTGCTGTTTCAAACAGAATAGCTAAATGGAATTGGGCACAAGGTTTGGGATTATGCAGGGCTTCCTGACCAGGCTGTAGGCGAGGTGTGAAATTTGGGAAACAGGGTAGCGGATCGCTCCTCTCATGAGATTCTCCTAACAAAGCGGGGTTAAGATCCCTCAGAATTCACTCACACTGGAATTCATCAAAGGAGATGCAAAGAAATTCAGAGATAATCAGCGTCTGATATCAAGCCTTAAATAATTAAAATCTCATAGCAGCACATTTATCACTGTCTTTTAAACTCCACTGGCAAATACAAATGGATCGAAAACAGTTGGAAAAGGTTTGGAGGAAAACGTGTTTCTACTGAAGGTGTTTGAGTGGTTTCTATGATGTTGCTGGGGTGTTGATAAGGTCTTCTGATTGGTTGCTTACTGAGTAAAAATAAAACAGATAACTGTGAGCTAAAGTTTAAAATAAGAAGAAAGTTCATACGCCAATGATGAGAAATAGCAATAGTGATGTTTGCCTTAGCAAGTGCCATTAATGAAAATCGTATGATATAATTCCTCACCTACAATAAAATATTAATTTGTCTGCGTATAGAGGAGAAACTTAATTGTTTGCAGCAAAAAAAATAAATAAATGCTGATTCAGATCAGTGCAAAACGATACTGCATGAAACTATATTTTTCTCTTGTAAATAATTAAAGTTTCAATAAAATGTATCTAATTCATTGTGGGGAGGTACATGAAAATTTAATAAAATTTGCATAATTGTGCATTAATTATACATTCAGCTTTGTAATGAGTTAATCAGCCTTTTCCCTTCTAGAGATACTTTTCACTTGGTATGAAAACAGTGGAGTATCACCAGAATATAGAAATAACGCCATATGACATTTCCTTGGTAGCAAGAGAGATTTTTAAGATGTTTTAAAAACATTTGACAGCACTAACAGGACCACTAACAGTTTTACACAGCGTGCTGATCCACTCACGCTGTGTAAAACATGACAATATTAGAAATAACATAATATTTAAGAATCAGCAATCGAAGCAATTGTCTTACGAAAAGAGATTTTGAAAAAATAGAACCTGCAGGGGCTGTTGAATGCTTGAATCTGATTGGCTGACGAACGTTCTAAGGTGTTCTAAAGTAGTTCCAGGCAGGTCTTGACCGCATTACATGTCCATATCACTTTGCCAAACTGAAATGTTCAGTTACTGTATTTCAAAAAGAACCAAAACCCACAACGACACTGACCAAGCAAACAATTATAATAAACAATAGGATACAAATGACCTGTTATTTCCATGTTTTTGCCAACAAAAATTAAGTTTAATTTTGGACGGAAACTCTCGTTCTACTGCTCGCTTCCATACAATCACACACGCACAGAAACGTGTTAGCTATGCTCTGTGAATTAATAATGGCGCTGTTCTTGAAGCACATGAACTTACAGTTTCGCTATTAGTAGAGACGCTGCTGTTGAGAGATGCACATTAAGAAAATTCACACATATCCTCTCGCTCTCTCTCTCTCTCTCCTCATCTCATAACTGCTTAGGAACGCATAATCTGCTATCAATGGCTCAAGCTTTTGTTACTAGCTATAAAATTATGTTTTGGAATTAGCAACGGAGGCGTTGGATGAGATGCGTAAGAAATTAGTCCTACACACAAGAGTGCTTTAAGGGAAAGAAACTGACAAATTTCATGAAATACAACATTTGAACAATTTCTTGAGGTGTGAAAACCGTAGTATAAGCAGAATAACTGACTAATAATCCGCTTCACGTCATGGCCGCATCACCACTTTGGATGTGCATTTTTTTCTAATAATTCAATGGCCCATCGTCAATTATTTTTTTTTTTAATTTTTACTTTCTAGTCGGATTTTATTATTTCATCTTTGTGGTCTATACTGCATTCTGTCAAAAACGAACAATCGTGACAAACACCATGAAAATGCATTTGATGTACACAAAGAGCATTAGAAAGAGAGTATCTTACATGTTTTTAAGAGTCCGAAAGTGCTCATTATTTATACCCTTCAAAAATATTACAGCCCTCCAAGGCGCATTTTACTACATCAAAGCAGTGTGAATGCCCTGTCCGTGCTTTACTACATAACTAAGAAGCCCAGCCGAGACAAAAACGAGTAGGTCTACTTACACCCCATACCTTTCCGGCCTCCCTCCACTCATCTAACCACTGTCCTTCCCATCTCCCTATCTAGCAACACAGAGGTGTTCATACACTATCACACCACTTTGCGCCCGCGCCTACTAATACCCCCACACCATCAATACCCCGGAGTCTTTGAAATGGTCTTATGGAGTCATCAACCAAAGCACTCAGGATAATGACCTGTCAGGAGCAAGAGGCGTGATATCCTGACTAGCAGGGCCTTCAACAGAAACCTTGTGCCTCAATATCGAAAAGCACGTCGTCCGTTGTAAGTCGCGGCAAAACAGCCCACTACACCTGTGCCACGTGTTCACAATCACACATTAGATTACTCCGCGAAAACCGGTTCTTCCAACGATAAGCGAGCAGCGTGCGGTACACGCGCGCGACGGCATCTACCACACGACAACGCACACTACTCATGAAACCGACCTGGCGGCACGTGACTTGAAGTTACAACAATGATAAATATTTCCGTCTATACCTCACGTCCACGTTCAAGCTGGCCGCTAGGAGGTCTGGGACGCAAGAGCTCGGAGCTATTACACAGCAGCATCTGCACAGTCCATAGGTGATGTTCGTCTCAAGTTGCAAATGTCAGAGGGCGGACTATACAGGCTGTACTCCTGAATACCTTAGCAGGACTCTCTCTGTAGCCTGCGCGTCACCGCTACACGCTGTGGTCTACGCACATCCAAAGTGCTAATCATTGCAATATGACCAGACCACGTATTATTCTGCGGACAACGGTTGCACCGAGCTCCTGAAGAATAATCGCGTAAGGCCTCAATCGTCGATCTAGCGCAACCGCACGCGCGAGCAGGTAGAGAAGTAGCCTCGGAGGAGAGCGTTACGCGACAATCAGCCAGAACGCACGGGTCTCTCGCTGAGGATGGAGCGTAGAGATGACGAGCGACGAGCGGGAGAGGATTAGAAGTAGAGAGATGATAGAGGTTAGACGAAGTGAGCAGTGCGCGGAAGGTGGAGTACATTCGCGGATCAATCGAGTACGTCACGGGTGTGTCCGTATCGCAAGGGTGAAAGGCCGATGAGGAGAATATAGCTGCGTGAAAGCATGGTGTAAATGGATCAGAACTCTTGCGATTCTAATCAGTACGTGAATGTGGATGAAGAATCACAGGTACAAGAGAGTATGGGAAACCGTCAAGAGGGGTCCTACATCCAAAGGAAGGCAAAAGGCATAAAGTAGGACTGTCACGGAGCGGATGAGTTGAGGAGACATTAGGTAACATGCGCCGAAACGAGACACGATAAGCTCGTATGTGGGGAAGGTCGTGAGGGTGATGGCGCAGAACATTAGAAAGCCGGCATACGTCTCCTCGTCACTGTCGAGGGAGCGAAATAATGCGAAGTCGGAGTAGAGTGGTAAGCAGGGAGGGACACACATGCCTTTCGATCGCCTATGCGGAAAGAACAAATACGATAACATGCAGTACTACAAGAACGATCTATAACACCAGGTACAAGATCAAAGGACTGTGAAAGGAAAAAGTAATGCAGACAAAGTTACTTTAATGCATTTATGCCAAGAAATTAATGATGATATTCTCCAAAACCCATAACTTGCCAAAGTAATTTCCAAACTCTTGGAGGGCACTGCATATTTTTCTGAATCCTCTTTTTCATAATGTGGATTGGAGATTTTTAAAAGCTCAAAAAATACTTAAAATCTCCATAAAAGTGCTATAAAAGTAAGGCATATGATTCATGCATTGTATTCCTCTGTTGAAGTCATAGAATACTGTTGTGTGTGCAACAGACTCAAATTTAAGTCATTTTTTTGTTGAAAATCTTTCTGTCTGCCCAGTTCGCAAATCTCACTCAGTTCACATGCGACATCAATGATCAGACACATTCTATTTGAATTTAGATGAGATAATCCAGAATAATAATTTTGATAACTTTCAAGTTACTTTAATACATTTATGCCAAGAAATGAATGCTGACAGTGTTCAAAGCATTTTGCCTAGGGCATTTCCAAGCTTTTGGAGGGCACTGCATATTTTTCTGAATGCTCTTTTTCATAATGTGGACTGGGATTTTGGATTTTGAAACCCTCAAAAAAATCACCATAAAAGTGCTATAAAAGCAGTGCATATGATTCATGCATTATATTCCAAGTGTGCCGACGTCAAACCACAGTGTTGTGTGAGAAACAGATTCAAATTTAAGTCATTTTCAGTTGAAAATCTTCCCTTCCGCCCAGTTCTGAAATCTCATTTAAATGTGGCATCACTATATTTGAATTTAGATGAGAGTATTAAGATAATAATACGTTTTCGTTATGTTCCTTCCGTTTGGCTTCAGAAGACTTTGAATGAGACTGTGTCAGTCTGTCAAACGTTTTACATTTCTTTGCACCTGCATGATATGTGAGCTTGAACCTGAATAATATCTGATATTCCGATAACTTCTTTTCAGAATATCAATTAACACGAAAACAAAAATGTTACACTGTCAGAAACAATCGATTCAATCAAATAAATGTCATTGCAGAAAATGGTCTCACCATCATTAAACAATGTTATTGGACCTTCAAGTTCAACATTTTCACAAATATTTAAATATTATGTATACGGGTCAAAAACAAAAAAAGGTTTAAGCATAAAAACAATAAGTGTAATACTGATTTAAATTGTTGTTGCTGTCCACCCTCCCCCCCAAAAAATAGAATTAAAAATTCTGTTTAATTTAATTGCAATTTAGCTTTTGTTTTTCTGAGCAAAAAAATAAATATCATACATTTTTCCCTGATTTACAGAAGACACCCACTAAAATAACAAATCAGTGTAACAATCTTACACTGTGTAACATCTTGTCAGACGTTTTTACAACAAAAATCTATTTATGACATATTAAAAGACTAATTACTTTCACCCCAAATACTAATTAGTCGTAAATTTTACATTTTTTTAAATTTGCCACTAACCTAGGTTTTGCCCATTGGTCAGTAAGAATTTTTTACTCATTTAAAACACAATCAAATTTAATATGCTCCCTTATTCTTTTATATATTTTAATATGTACACGTCAGAATAAGCATGTTGTTTGAATTTTTACATAAATATTGTGTTACACTGAATGACAATGTAACATTATTTAAACCAAATTTTGACATTTTATTCTCCAAAAAACTTATTTGAAACCTTAAAAGTAGACACTTTACTTACATTTAATGTGCTTTCTATGGACATAAAATCACTTTTGTAAATTTCTTTTGATGCGGACATCTTAATGTCTTTGACCCATACACATTACTCATGATTATTAGATCCATCCATCTATATAAAGAAATCTATGTATTTATGTATGTATTTATTTATTGAACTATTCTTTTAATATTTTGCTCTGCTCTCCTGATGAAATGTGCAATATTTCCAAGTGATCCGTCAACTTTACCAGGATCTTTCCAAATCTGGCCTGCACTCAGTGAATCAATGTCCTCCAGCTGATGGCCGGATGATTGTTTGTGCAGGATTACAAGCTGTATAGGTTTGTTAGGACAGAGGATAAAGCTGAGAGCCAGATGCTCATCTTTGAGTGAGCTCGGATGATCTTTTTTATCAGCTGTTTGTGTGTGTGTGTGTGTGTGTGTTTGTGTGTGCGTGGGTGTGTGTGTGTGTGTTGTGTGTGTGTGTGTGTGTTGTATGTGCGTGTCTGTGGTGTGATGGTGTGTGTGTGTGTATGTTTACGTGGCCAGGGATGGCTGGAGGTATATTTGACAGAGGCATTTGATTGCATCAGTCTCACTCTTTGCCCTGGTCCTCTTCCTCTGCAGTGATTGACTTCCTTCTGTAATTACAGTTAAATCTCTCATTCTCTCACACTTCCTGCTAACTCTGGCCGGCCCGGGAGCTGCCAGTATCCCACACGGTACTTTTAAAAGGTGTCTGAAACCAGAAAAGTTTTAGAAAAGATGGGCTAATGATTTGTGACGTCACGTCTCTACATGGAGAAGATTGAGCTCATAAATATTAATTAGCAGCGCTTCTTGTCATATTACCATCCTTCTTTTGTTTTTTTTTTTTTTTTTTTTTTTTGCCTTGATACTTATTTCTAAATTGCCCTTGCAGATGTGCCCGTTTTCTAGACAGTCAACAGGGTTTGAATTGAGCTCCAAATATCATTTTGTTTTATGAATGAATTGTGTTGCAGCTAATGAATGAGATCAAGTCTATAGTATGGTATACTGTAGCTCATTCTAATATGATAATTCGGCACGCAATAAACATTTCTTATTATCGATGATGGAATCTTAATTTTGTGTGTGTGTGTGTGTGTGTGTGTGTAAAAACTGATTCAAAAGTTTGAGGTAAGAAAGATTTTTTTAAAAAAAAAACAATTAATTAATACTTTTATTCAGCAATGATGCAGTAAATTGATCAAAAGAGTGACAGTGAAGACATTTATAATGTAAAAAAAAAAAGATTTATATTCAAAAAAAAAAACTTTCTAGTCGGCAAAATGTACACAGTTTCTATTATGATTAATATGACCGCAAGATTGTTTTCAACCTTGATATTAAGGAAACCCATTATTAGTAATGAGCACCATAATGCTTGATTGTGATTTGCCATCACAAGAATAAATTATATTTGAAAATGTATTAAATTAGAAAACAGTTACTTTAAAATTGTCATAATATCCCAATATTACTGTTTTTTTAATCAAAATAAATGTATAGTGAGCATAGGAGGAATCTTTCAAAACAAACAAAAAAAAAATCAAATCATTTGTTGATTATTTTATAAATTGTAATGGAACTTTTTCATAGTGGAAAATTTAACAATTTCAGGAAAAAAATAATATTAGTTTGAAAGATCAAAGATTTTAAAAATCAATATATTTTATTCAACCATATTTATTTATTTAGTGAGTACAATAAAGCCTATCAGGGAAATAAAATTATATCACCCTTACATTACCCTTTCACAGCTTATTATCAGAAATGTGTTTTTAATGGTGAAGCAAGCACGAGGTTTATGTTTTAATAGCAGCTGTTACAGATATATATATATATATATAATATATATATATATATATATATATCTATATATATTATATTATATATATATATATATATTATTATTTATTATATATAATTATATAAATAGTATTATTGTTTTTTTTTTTTATATATATATTTTTTAAATATATTATATATATATATATAATATATATATATTTTTTTTTTTTTTTTTTTTTTGTTCCAAAAAATAAAAGAAAGTTTTGTGACAGGTTCGAACGGCATTGATAGAGCAAAAAAAGAAAGAACGACAATTGCGACTTTTATATATATATATACAGTATATGAACTCCGTTCTGAGAGAAAAAAATAATTCTGACAAGTTTATATCTCACAACTCTGACTTTTCCTCTCAGAATTGAAACTTTATATATCGCAATTCTGAATTTTTATCTCATTGTATAATTATATGTCATAATTCAGACTTTTCTTCTCAGAATTACAAGTTTATATCTTGCAATTGAGTTTGTCACAATTCTGGCTTTTCATCTCATATTTCTGACTTACTTGCAATTGTGAGTTTATATCTCACCATTCTGACTTGTCTCAAAATTCACACTCTTCTTCTCAGAATCACTAGCTTTTCAGACTTCAGAATTGTGAGAAAAAAGTCCTAATTGTGAGATGTAAACTCAGATTTGCAAGAAAAAAAAGCTGATTTTCAAGGATAAAAAAAAAAGTTTTTTTGTTTTTATCCTATGGTTTAAACAAGCTTTCATAGCATTGGGGAGAATTTATGAATAAGTAAATTATGAATTTTTGAGGGAACTATGCCTATAAATCTGAAAATGTTTTGATCGTAGTGGCATTTTTAACAAATAATACTGTCATTAGTCCATTCCTAGCTGAACGAATGAGGTAGATATGAGCATGTTAAAAGATAAACAGAATATGTATCTTTTAGCATCCCAGCATCTTTTATCATACTGTCCTCAGATCATTATACCGCATCTCTCGGAGGAATCAGCAGAATCCTGCTTTATTTACATCAGGGGCCAATTTATCTTTCTGTCTCTCAGCTTTGTATTTACATCAATGCCAGCTCTGATACATACAAGTAATTATAACAGGTTTCCTATTGAACTGCATGTGCTTGCAGCATCATCCAATTACTGCCCCCGAGTCTCCACTTGGAAGGTTCTCAGTCCTTTATACCTGCTGCTAAAAATGATGAATCCAAATAGTCCGGCTTGTTGAAGAAGCATTTCGTCATTACATCTCTGTCATGCGAACAAATTGACCTGCTCGGCCTGCATGCTAATGTTGTGTACCCGCTCTTTGAAGCACAGCGCTGAACAACAGTGAGATTCTTTGCCCATAGAAGTGGATGGAGAACAAAGCCTGGACTGCTGAATGATGATTTAATGTAGTTGCTAATGAGGTGCATCTTATTTAACATGAGCACTATGAGCGGTCTGTATTAGCTTACAATAACTACTTGCTAATGAATAGCATTTCTGGGCTTTCTTATAAGGGTTCAGTTTTTTTATTAATTTTTTTTATTTGAATAACAGTTTTTCAAATGCAGCTTTAGGACTATGTCACAGCATAATACTAACAAAATGTAATTATTAATTAAAAACATAAAAATGTACATTAGAGGTACTGTGGTACGAGTGATGATATAGTGCTTTATAAATAATGAGACTGAATGTTTATCATATTTATTATATGCCATTATATTTACTTTGAATAGAAATCTTTTCTAACAATATAAGTCTTCACTGTCAAAAGTTTGGGTCAAGACATTTATTTTTTTTTTTTTCTTTTTTTCTTTTTTTGAAAGAAATTAAAACATTTATTCAGCAAGGATGTGTTAAATTATTAAGAAGTGATAGCAAAGATTTATATTGTTAGAAAAGATTTATATTTTTGAATAAATGCTGTTCTTTTTAACTTTTTATTCATCAAAGAATCCTGAAAAAAATTCCCATAAAAAATATTTGGCAGCACAACTGTTGCCAACATTGATAATTATAATAATAAATCAGCATATCAGAATGACTTCTGAATGATCATGTGACACATACTGGAAGCATGGCGATGAAATTCAGCTGCACAACAGGGAAAAAAGTAATTTTATTTTAAAAGGAAATTAAAATTTAGAAACCTTATTTTATATGTAAACATTTTGCGCAGATTACAGTTGTTGACTGTATTTTTGATCAAATAAATGCAGCCCTGATGAGCGGAAGAGCCTTCTTTAAACAACATTACAAGTCCTACTGATCCCAAGCTTTTGACCGGTAGTGTGTATATATATACAGTGGGGAAAAAAAGTATTTAGTCAGCCACCAATTGTGCAAGTTCTCCCACTTAAAAAGAGAGGAGGGCTGTAATTCTTTTTATTCTAGAATTTTTGTGTTTGAGTACCTCAACTATGAGAGAGAAAATGAGAAAAAAAAAATCCAGAAAATCCCATTGAAGGATTTTTAAAGAATTTATTAGCAAATTATGGTGGAAAATAAGTATTCAGTCAATAACAAAATTTCATCTCAATACTTTGTTATATAACCTTTGTTGGCAATGACAGAGGTCAAACGTTTTCTGTAAGTCTTCAAAAGGTTTTCACACACTGTTGCTGGTATTTTGGCCCATTCCTCCATGCAGATCTCCTCTAGAGCAGTAATGTTTTGGGGCTGTTGCTGGGCAACACGGATTTTCAACTCCCTCCAAAGATTTTCTATGGGGTGAGATCTGGAGACTGGCTAGGCCACAACAGGACCTTGAAATGCTTCTTACGAAAGCCACTCCTTCGTTGCCCGGGCGGTGTGTTGGGATCATTGTCATGCTGAAAGACAGCCACGTTTCATCTTCAATGCCCTGGCTGATGGAAGGAGGTTTTCACTCAAAATCTCACGGTACATGGCCCCATTCATTCTTTCGTTACACGGATCAGGCGTCCTGGTCCCTTTGCAGAAAAACAGCCCCAAAGCATGATGTTTCCACCCCCATGCTTCACAGTAGGTATGGTGTTCTTTGGATGCAACTCAGCATTCTTTCTCCTCCAAACACGACAAGTTGAGTTTTTACCAAAAAGTTCTATTTTAGTTTCATCTGACCATATGACATTCTCAAAATCCTCTTCTGGATCATCCAAATGCAAACTTCAGACGGGCCTGGACATGTACTGGCTTAAGAAGGGGGACACGTCTGGCACTGCAGGATTTGATTCCCTGGCGGCGCAGTGTGTTACTGACGGTAGTTTTTGTTACTTTGGTCCCAGCTCTCTGCAGGTCATTCACTAGGTCCCCCCGTGTGGTTCTGGGATTTTTGCTCACAGTTCTTGTGATCATTTTGACCCCACGGGGTGAGATCTTGCGTGGAGCCCCAGATCGAGGGAGATTATCAGTGGTCTTGTATGTCTTCCATTTTCTAATAATTGCTCCCACAGATGATTTCTTCACACCAAGCTGATTACCTATTGCAGATTCAGTCTTCCCAGCCTGGTGGAGGTCTACAATTTTGTTTCTGGTGTTTTTTGACAGCTCTTTGGTCTTGGCCATGGGGGAGTTTGGAGTGTGACTGTTTAAGGTTGTGGACAGGTGTCTTTTATACAGATAACGAGTTCAAACAGATGCCATTAATACAGGTAAGGAGTGGAGGACAGAGGAGCCTCTTAAAGAAAAAGTTACAGGTCTGTGAGAGCCAGAAAACTTGCTTGTTTGTAGGTGACCAAATAACTTATTTTACCGAGGAATTTACCAAATAATTCTTTAAAAATCCTACAATGTGATTTCTGGATTTTTTTTTCTCATTTTTTCTCATAGTTGAGGTATACCTATGATAAAAATTACAGGCCTCATCTTTTTAAGTGGGAGAACTTGAACAATTTGTGGCTGACTAAATACTTTTTTTCCCCAAGTTAATTAATATATATATCTATATATAGAATTATTTTTTGTATATTTTATTTTTTTGGAAGGTTTATTATTATTATTATTATTATATTGTGCATGTTTTTTTCCCCCAAAGAAAATTCAGACCATTTCTAATCCATGCATCCTATATCCAGAAAAGATAATTCTAGAAAGTTGGTATTTAAAAACATATAGGGGTAATTTTATTTAATTAAAATAATACACACTACTGTTCAAAAGCTTGGGGTCAGTAAGATTTTCTTTCTTTTTCTCACCAAGTCTGCATTTTCGAAAAGAGAAGTGTAAAAAAAATGGCAATATTTGTAAAATAGTCTATTACAATTGTAAAGTAACTATCGTCTTTTTTAAAAGTTATGTTCAAATTAGTTTATTAATGTGATGCAAATCTGAACTTTCATGCATCATTACGCCAGTCTTCAGTGTCACACGATCCTTCAGAATATACTGATTTGGTGCTCAAGAAAAATTTCTTATTATTATCAATGCTGAAAACAGCTGTGCTGCTTAATATTTTTGTGGAAATCATGATCCTTTTCTTTCAGTTTTTCAGTATTATGTTGTTTTCAGAATTCAAAAGAGCAGCATTTGTTTGAAATATATGCCATCCTACAGAGTTACAACTATAAATTTAAAGATATATATATAATTATACTTTTATAAATTTTTATTATTTATAGATTTATTATTTTGATATTTCCTATTGTTTATATGCTATGATCATCATAATGCATTCTGGGTCTCTCTTCTCATCCGGATGTTTATTTGTCCATCACACAGTCCATCTCTTGCTGTTGAGGTAAATGAAGCCATGGCTGACGGAGACAGCGCTCGACTCGACTGATAAGAGTGGGAGTGCAGCAGCTTCGGCTGCTCTCATTGGTCTGGAGGCCATTGATCGGCCAGGCTGGACTGTGGATTAGATTTCCAGATAGAGCTTGTTGAAGAGCTTCAGATTGACAGTGACCTCTTGCTAGCTGCTAAATCAAATGACAGAATCTTAACACGACTGCCCACTCAAATGGAGGAAAAATCGGATTTGTCAATACTGAGCCGTTATGTTATGGTTGATATAATGATAAGTTGGATTTTTTTCCCCGCTCGTGACTCATATCTTCAGTGCAGCACTCTGCAGAGACAGAAAATCGAGGAAATGCAGTGAAATAATTGATCTGTTTAGATTAAGAACAAAATTTCCCCAGTGCTTTAACTCACCTGATGTAAATCTCCCGGTGACAGGAGTCCGCAAGGGTGGTAACTATCTGATTTGAGTTGCATTAAGATTAATTCCACAAATTCATTGTCAGTTATGAATGATCTAGAAGTTTCGTCACTCACACACCACAAGACAGATTTTCTCTAAGCAACTGAACCCAGAACTTTAGTGAAGAATCCCTCCTTAACTCAATTTAATTGCTCTCTCAAAGGTATGTCCTAAACCTCACAGGCCGATGTCGTCGCCAGCTAGTGTTAGATTGTTCTAGAACCAATTTACCACGGCTCTCCATAGCTTCTGCTTTATTAAAATCTTCTGATCTTCACTGTCTATTATCCTAAGTGCCACTGCATGAAGCAAGTGCTAGACTGGTCCATCTGTAAATTAGAAGGCTTGATGTCAGATCAAAACCTTTGAAAATCACACTTTTTTAAATGGAGATGGCAAAGATGATGTTTCACACAAGACTTGGACTTCAGAGAGAGAGAGAGAGAGAGAGAGAGAGAAAAACGCTTACTTTACTCATTAGGTTTAGACTTTGCTTGAAACAGTGCCTTTTGATTATAGAGCAAAATCAATGCACTTATAATGAGCATCAGTGCTGCACATTTGCATATCATTGTTGAATTGTGAAATACATGATTTTTAGGACATTTAAGAGGTGTTTCCCAGTGCAAAAAGCGTTTTCACGATGCTAAAGTGTTGTATAGTGGTTGCTATGTCGTTTCTTATTTCTTATTATTATCAATGTTGAAAACCATGATGCATTTCTGATAGAGACCAGCAACTGTTTGGTTCCCACGTTCTTCAAAATATCTTCTTTTGTGTTCAGCAGAAGAAAGAAACTCATAGAGGTTTGGAACAACTGCGTGGAACCATAGATTCCAATAAAGAACCTTTATTCTTAGAATTGTAGTCCTTCCTTCAGTGCACAGTATTCTGTGTGATTTCTTTTGCTGGTTTTATCATCCACCAGTCAGAACTTGTAAATCTGATCATTTAGAAGTTTAATCCTTGAGGTTAGGGGTTTATTCAAGTTACTTTCCTTAAGTATGAGCAATCTTTATAGTGATACAAGTCTTTCAGAATAACATTCACCAGATTTCCCATAATGCACCAGTCCCATCAGCATTGCAGCTCATTCACATGAGAGATCTGTCGTTCTTCTCTCAGCAGCCACAACTCCATTATACAGTAGGTAGAGGATGAGGAAAGAACCCAGCTTGCTCTCTCTTCTCCTGTATCTCGCTGTTGCAGGCCGCTTTGTATCTCTCTTAGCCCTAATCTTTACCGACCAGTGTGAGCTCTCCTGTACGCCGGACTTCAGTTCCAACGCTGCTCAGCAGTCTTCAGCTCGCAGATAGACACAATTCCACCTGACTCCAGGCTTAACAGGAAGGGGAAAGCCAGAAAAAAAACCCCCTGAGCTGTAACTGACAGAAAATTGGAGTGAACATTCTTTTAATAGTGAAGAAACACATTGATTCAGGTTTGAATAATGGTGTAAAAGAGGATTAGCGTTTCTCCAAAAAGAGAGTATAGAGACTACCTCTAACCAAATGCTGGGTGTAATACAACCCAGTGCTGGGTAAAATAGGGACAAACCCAGCAATTGGGTTGTTTTGACCCAGCGGTTGGGTTACTACTGGTTTTTAGAGTGTACAGTAAAACCAGTGACCAATGAATAGGGCAGTGGCTTGGATCTCAAATAGAACTGGGAATGTTTGACATATTCCAGGAATTGAAATTATAATCTATACATTTGGGAATTGGCCATAATTTTTTATTTTTTATTTTTTTTAAACAGCTTTATCTCACGTCCTTCAATGCTTGTATTTTTGATCAAAAATACGTAAATGTTCAAATACATTAAGTTTTATTACAAACCCAATTCCAAAAAGTTGGGACACTGTACAAATTGAGTAAAAAAGGAATGGAATAATTTTCAAATCTCATAAACTTATATTTTATTTACAATAGAATATAGATAACATATCAATTGTTGAAAGTGAGACATTTTGAAATGTCATGCCAAATATTGGCTCATTTTGGATTTCATGAGAGCTACACATTCCAAAAAAGTTGGGACAGGTAGCAATAAGAGGCCGGAAAAGTTAAATGTACATATAAGGAACTGCTGGAGGACCAATTTGCAACTTATTTGCAACTTATTAGGTCAATTGGCCTAATAGCCTCTCAGAGTGGCAGTGTCTCTTAGAAGTCAAGATGGGCAGAGGATCACTAATTCCCCCAATGCTGCGGCGAAAAAGAGTGGAGCAATATCAGAAAGGAGTTTTCAGAGAAAAATTGCAAAGAGTTTGAAGTTGTCATCATCTACAGTGCATAATATCATCCAAAGATTCCGAGAATCTGGAACAATCTCTGTGCGTAAAGCTCAAGGCCGGAAAACCATACTGGATGACCGTGATCTTCGGGCCCTTAGACGGCAATGCATCACATACAGGAATGCTACTGTAAATGGAAATCACAACATGGGCTCAGGAAAACATTCCAGAAAACATTGTTGGTGAACACAATCCACCATGCCATTCACCATTGCCAGCTAATACTCTATAGGTCAAAAAAGAAGCCATAACTAAACATGATCCAGAAGCGCAGGCGTTTCTCTGGGCCAAGGCTGCCTTAAAAGGACTGTGGTAAAGTGGAAAACCTTTCTGTTGTTCAGAGCGAAATCAAAATTTGAATTTCTTTTGGAAAACTGGACGCCATGTCACCGACTAAAAGATGACAGGACAACCAAGTTGGTTATCAGGCTCAGTTCAGAGCCTGCCATCTCTGATGGTATGGGGGTGCCATGAGGCGTGTGGCATGGTCAGCTCAACACATCTGAAAGGCACCATCAATGCTGAAAGGTAAATCCAAGTTCTAGAACAACATATGCTACCATCCAGACGTCGTCTCTTTCAGGGAAGACCTTGCATTTTCCAACATGACAATGTCAGACCACATACTGCATCAATTACAAAGTCATGGCTGCGTAGAAGGATCCGGGTTCTGAAATGGCCAGCCTGCAGTCCAGAGCTTTCACCCATAGAAAACATTTGGCGAATCATAAAGAGGAAGATGCGACAAAGAAGACCTAAGACAGTCGAGCAACTAGAATCCTGTATTAGACAAGAATGGGACAACATTCCTATTCCTAAACTTGAGCAACTTGTCTCCTCAGTCCCCAGACGTTTGCAGACTGTTATAAAAAGAAGAGGGGATTCCACACAGTGGTAAACATGGCCTTGTAAATCAACTTATTTTGAGATGTGGTTGAGCCATGACAATTTACAATCCAACTATTTTCCCTTAAAATTATATTTTCTCAGTTTAAACATTTGATATGTCATCTATGTTGTATTCTTATTGAAATTTGAAACTTCCACATCATTGCATTCACAATTTTTTTTATTCACAATTTGTACAGTGTCTTAACTTTTTTGGAATCGGGTTTGTATTAATATATTATACATTGACAATGTCAGACTAACATTGGAAGAATTTAAACAGCTAAAGGGAAGCGTGTAACGTCTTCAGTCAGTCTTTTCACATTTCCTCAGAGCTCAGCAGAGCAAAACAGCAAAAAGTGTCCAGCGTAAAACCAGAAACGTCCAGCTCTAACATGTCAGAGGTCTCTTGACTCTATGCATCTTTATTTTCATGGCGACTAGGATTGTTTGGCAGTTTGCTGGAGGGAGGTTAGTCAGGGAGGCATTTTGGCAGGGTGGGGGGTGGTGAGGAGGGGTTGTAATATGACAATGATTGGTAGCAGTGCTCTATCCTCAGGCCAGCTCTGTTTTTAGGCGCGTTTTCTACTGCATTTTTTAGGTCCGTATTACGGCAATTTGAAAAACAACATATAATTTCAATGCAACAATAGATGTAAAGGAAATATAGTATTTAATTATGACACAACCACACACACACACACACACCACACACACACACACTGATCCGGGTGCAGATGGCACATTCTTTCTCTTTCTGGTCTGCCAAGTGTTAGCACTCCAGTAGCTTGGCAGGTAGCCTGCTGCAACATGACTTTGATCCACTGCGACCTTTTAACAAATTCTCAATTTTCTCACTGGCTGCGGAGAGAGCGAAAGAGAGCGAGAAAGAGAGAAAGAGAGAAGGGGGGACCTATTTGTAAGTAATTTTTTCCCTTGCCGTCTCCTCCTCCTTTATTTGCTTGGATCAGGATGAGTCTCCGTGGCAACATATCAATGTCTGTTGTCTATTGGAGAGCTGTCTCCTCGCATTGATACAGCACACTCTTAATTTACCTTTTCTGCTCAATGGGAAAGTAAAAGACTGCATTTTTCATGTGCGCAAAGAGAGACTAAATACAGCTTGGAAGATGAAGCCTTTCAGAAAAACAGTTTTTAGGTTCAGAGAATGTGTTTTACTGAACAAAGGTGGTTTTGCAATAATGGGATAATCAGTGAACAGTTAAACTAGTGAAACGACAATTTCAAGGCCAAGCAGGTTGGAATATAGACACTATGTGAGAAGAATTTTTGGACCAATGGATTTCACTGTGTGTGTAGCTAAGAGCAACATTACAAGAGTAGACAGGTGTAGTTCATGAAACCTGTCAAGAATAGGGGGGGGGGGAGGGGGGTGCGCAATTTTATACAAATAAACATAAATAAAAACCAAATTAAGTAATTAATTATAACTCTGCATGAAGCATTCTTATTTTAGGACGACTTATTATATCTCTCTGTTTGTGTTTGTGTGTGTGTGTGGTGTGTTTGTGTGTGTGTGGTGTGTGTGTATAATATATAGTATATAATATATGTATTTTTTTTTTTTTTGCAGTTTTTGCATATTTTTGACAATTAACCACATTTTCATCTTCATTAATACAGTATATTATATATATAATATAATATATATCTAAGGTATAGATAATATATAATATCTGATAAGATATAATATATAGATATATTATATATATGATATATATATTTGTATTTAGTAAAGGTATTATTATTTAATTATTTACACACACACACACACCCACACACCACCACACAAATATAACATGAACTAAATAATACTAAAATATCTAGAATATATAGAATAATTAGATTAATTATTAAGTTTCAAATAATACATAATATATATAAATCTATAAAAATACACCATGGCATAATGAAAAGACTCACAAAAAAATGCACAAACATCCTTCAAAATAAATAAGTTTTTTTTGTGAATATGACCCCAGACAGGTTTTCTATATTCACCTAAACAATCAACCATTTCAGCTTTTTGCGTTGCGTCACACTGTTCTACCCTTCCTTTCTGCATTCTGCTTAATGACAGATGGTGACGAGGGAGATGCGCAGTGGGAAAGCTGGGTTAAAGGTGTGTAATGAACAGGTTTTCCCTCAGCTCCTCCATGATGTTTGCTTCGTCCCACATGTGGCCATTCCCGATGGCTCTCTGGCCTGTCCATATTTTATTGAAACCATAATCTGACCTGAATAAACACATTAGTGTCTACATTATTAATTCCAATCTTGCCGTGATTCTGTTTACTCTGTCGGGTTCATGACGAAGACCAGATAGATGCTCGGCTGTAAATGTTGCCACAGTGGCCCTCTTCTTCGGTGGACACCAAAGCGAAGGGAAGGTTAAATGCAAACTGTTTCTCCTCCCGGCAGCTTGTGTTGATTCAGGACTCAGTGATATTTACTGTGCTGGTGTGAGTGCCTTGCCATGACAGCTCTGTAATTCCCAAAAAGGTCTCAGCCTGCTGACTGCTGGGAGCTCGGAATAAAACCCTCACCATTAATTACTCTGAGAGTCATCTTCCTGGCCCCCAGCCATCCGTGGCCCCACCTTCTCTGGGTCTAATGTCACGCAGTGGGGCTTTTTCCGCAGAGTCGGCCGAGGAGGGGGTCCGATCTGTCCCGGTCAGTCCAGGTCCTCCTGCTGCTCATCTGACAAAAATATCTGCCTCGGTGTGATCACGAGGGAGGGCCCGGCACCGGCTCAAACGCGGGCTGAGGATGTTTGGTGGCAGACGGGAACAGATAGATTTTTTTCAGTGTGATGTGCCACATTCAGAGCTGTGAAACGCAAACCGCAAGACATCTCAGAGGAATAACAGCTGAAAAGGAAATAAAAACAGTTTTGCAACAGAAAATAAAATGTAAACCAAGATTTGTTCAGCCTTGAAAGCATTCAACAATTATTGAAATTTTAGAGAACAGAAATGTAATTTATATGGCCTTTAAAAAAACCCTAATGTTAATTAATGTTATTAATTTTACATTTGTGATACTTGGATGAGCAGGGTCTTGTGGACTGATGACAGGGGACTAATATATTGTTGCTAAGGTGTTTTTTGTAGTTGCTAGGGGGCTGCTATGGTTTTCTTTCAAGGTGAGCTCACCCAAAAATAGAAGTACACTTCCGCATACTTTTTCAAACAGTATACTTTTTATGGAAATAATAACTGAATGTAATGTTTTCGTACACTTAAATATTTATTTACATTAAATGCAGTTAGTAGTGCTTTTTTGATCCACTTTAGTAGGGCTTAAATACATCTTCATAATTATGTCTATTGTCTTTGGAATACGGTTAAAATGTACATTTCTGTTGAAACTTGTATGTAAAGTTTTTAAATATATTTGGAATTACACATTTGGGGTGATTAAGTTGCATATTTAGTACATGCAAAGTAATATAAAATGTAATATAAATGTCATGTACAGAGTGTAAACAGTTAGCTTACTTAAGGTTAGTAGTTTGTTCAGATCCCTAACCCTAAAATCGAGGACTAGTAACATTTGCTAACTTCATTAGCTAACATTAAGGTTTAAAGGCTGTAGAATGTGTTGCCTTTTGCATGTGCCATCATTTCCATGTGGACAGACAGAAAGTCTGATTAGCACGTGCATGCAGTGTCATTTGAAAGGAGTGTGTCTGAAGGACTAGATAAAGCCAGAAGCAGCGGCCCATATTGTGTGATACGCCTGAAGCCTCTTTAAAGTTGGTTGGAAAGGGGGCAACTTTTTTAAGAGGAAGGAACAGGTGTAATTTCTTTAGACAATTGTCCACCTGTTCAGTATGTTCAAAAAATTCCAACAGAGTGTTAGAACAATGACATCAAATTTCAGCTCATACTTAGCTGCTAATTGGACATTTGGCAGACCTGAATAAAAAAGCTATAATTACGACAGCTTGTCACTGCATCGCCAGCAAAAGTGCACATAGTTTTAATTATACTCACAGTAATTATCACTCCAGTGTCGTGTTCATCACAGTTTATTGATAAAATTTCTAGCCTCATTGCTGGAGAATAACTGACTAAAAGTAGCAGTGCTGAAAACTTACCTGCATTTCACAGTAGCATGAAACAATACAATAGCTCACGTTTTCAAAACAATGTTGCTTTTCCATTAACAAACTACTTTTTTTTATTATTTTTTCAATAAGCAGCATGACAGAAAGTAACATGTTGTATGTAATATTGTATTGTTTTACAGTGGAGCAAATAAGCATGCTATAATTGTCTCTCACTCACCAGTATATTTCTTTGTAAATAAATGAAACATCTGAAACTATTATGTGCATCATTTTGAGTATTTAGTTACGCTACCGCTCAAAAGTTTGGGGTCAGTAAGAATTTTTCTTTAAAGAAATTGATTAATTTATTCAGCAAGGATACATTACACTGATCAAACACGTCAGTTAAGATATTTACAAAAGATTATTTTTTTCAAATAAATGATGTTCTTCTAAATATTCATCAAATAATCATAAAAAAATGTATAATGGTTTCCACAAAAAAAATTCAATAAACCATTCAAAATAACAAGAAATGTTTCTTGAGCATAAAACAGCTATGGTGTAATGATGCTAAAAATTCAGCATTGTAACACAAATTATATTACAATAGAAAATACAAAAGTAATATATTTCATAATATTGCTGTTAATTATTGTATTTTTTTATTAGAATAATTACAGACTTAGTGAGCAAAAGAGTCTTCAAAAACATTTAAAAATCTCGTCGACCCTAACATTTTGAACACTAGTGCAAATATACTTGTTGATCACTTTGTTTTAATTAAGATGTTTCTATTTTATTTGTTGCATTTAATGTAAAAGTATGTTTAAGTCTAATGCATTCCCAGTAATTAAGATCCTAACTGTTTTTCTGCCAGATGAATTCTGCTGTGAATTTAAAAATAAATTACATCAAAAGGTAATTATACATTTAAAGTGAGCTTGTACGTTTTTTTTTTTGAAAGAAAGAATCGTTGGACTTCAGCTTGACTGTGTAAAATGATTAGTAGCTTTTAGTTAGTTAGAGAAGTGTTGAAAACACCACAGATGAGATGCGTGATGTTCTTGTTTATCTGTTCAGATGGTAAATGTGTTACCGTCACCCTGACTCGTGTTAATCTCTGCCTCGGTTAATGTCCCACAGGGAGAAATTATGGTTTTGCGTTGATATCGTCATAGCACTCGGAGCTCTGGAAGTAGTAAGCTGGGTTGGCTGGTGACAGGGACCTAATGCTCTTAATGGAAGTCACGGACAGCCACTCGCTTCACAGCATTCCTTCTAGAGTAAAAGATTCCCCTGTGATGTGCCATTTGTGAGAAAGTCCAGTACACTTAGGAAGCCAATTGACCTAACTAAAAGCTGTGGGCTGTACCGGTGTGTTTTATACAGACAGGCCAGGCGGAGCGTGCACAATGTTGGGTCTTTGATTTGATTTGACCTCGGCACCCTGAATTGCATTCAGTTTGACAATGCCGAGTTCATGATTTTATAAGCATTATTATTTAGCACACTATTTTGTAAGATTGCAACTTTGTAATATGCCGTGAGAACAAAAAGGATGCAAATGACTATGATTACGATACATTTCGAGTGCATTATTTCACAGCCTTTTCTTTGTTTATTTCTGTGCCTTGGATTTCTGGCCTGATGTTGTGGCCCTTTAAGATCTCCATGGCAACATGCATTAACATTTTTGTATGAGTGCCTTGCCAAATATGAAAAGCTTTCTTTTGATGTAAATGGCAGTCGGCCGTAGCCACACACGCTCAGACAAGCACATCTCTGCTTTTGTCTGGAAGCTTCATCACAAATATTCAGATATTGTTTTTACTTGCAATAAAACAATATGTGAATTATTGTATTAAGCATTTCGAACAAAGACTGTCTGCTGGAAATTCATTCAATTTCATTATCAAAAGGCTGCTTTTGAACAGTAGCATCAGCATGATGCATTTTTGTGAATCAGATTGTTTGGATGGTTTGTTTCAATAAACCTTTTTTTTAAATCCCTAATTCATTTACAATTAATTTTTTTAATTGTTTGTCATTTTTGTGAATAAATTAAAATATGCATTAAACAACAATAAGATATTAAGTTCAACCAAAGTTGCCAAATGTTTCATTGTTCCTCCCATATTAAAAAATAAAAAAAATACATGACTCATATGTCAGTAAAGATTATGTAATTGTTTAATTAATTTTTTTTATTATTATTTAAACATCTTTACGTTATTTTATGTTTTGATTTTTGTTTGTTTAACTTTTTTAAACCCCATTTATTTTATTTATTTTTTAAATAAAATTTTGAATCTCAGATTTTTAATGTTGCCTCATACTTTTGGATTCTAGCAAGCAAAACAAAACAAGCAAACAAAAAAGCAGGTTGCAAGAGTGTTGGTGTTAAATTCACTTCTTACTGAAAGTAGGCAAGAGGTTAAAGACATTACGGTGTGTGCTTACCATCTGTTTATGATGGTTTTATTCAGTTTCAGGTGGAAAAACAACCCAACGGTGTTCATGCGTGAGCAGGAGATGGTCAGGTTAGAGGCAAATTACTGAAAAAAGGTGAGCAGGCCTTCCCATACTTCCTGGAAAAACAACCTTGAGCATAGGCATTTTATCTCATTAGGCCTTGATTTAGTCCTAGCGAGAGTGTCTGAAGCTGGAAGCTCCCGTTAACAGGCCTGATCTTTCCCGTTCCCTTTCTCCATGTCCTGAGCAGAGCCTGAAACACGCCTGCATCGCACCGCTGCTGGCACCATTAGGTCTGACCTGCGCTGACCAATTAGCTTTGGATGAGCATTGGACAGATGCTGTAAAGGACTGAGTTTGCACGGCCAGGGTATTTTGGTTGACACCGAATGAAAAGGTTCTTTGAGTGCTGAGGGATCCATCTGTTCCAACTATTCAATAGGCACCTATATATAATATAATATTAATATATATATATATATAATATATTTATATATATATTATATAGAAATAATAAAAAGAAAAATAGGCTATATAATATAAAAAATTATATGTAAAGTTATCATATGTAAAAAAACATTGTGGTTGTTTATAGTGTTTCAAAATTGTAATACTATTTTATTTTATTTAAATAACAAACAGGGTTTAAAATAATTATTAAAATTATTTAATATGACTATTTTTTCACGCTCCATTGATTTTTTTATTTATTTTTTGTAAAATGTATTTATTTTTAATTTCACAAAGCTGTATGAGAGTTTTAATATGACTTTAGAAGACTTGACAAGTCGTAATAATATAAATCATATTACATATCATTTTCAGAATGAATCTCCATATTGTAATTTTGTTAAATGACAAATGTGATGATATCAACATGTAAAAAAATACCAACACGATCTCATGAGAAAACGTAACTCTTTTACAAGATGATGATTTGGATAAAAGCATACAATTTTTTTTGAAAAAAAAGCATGCAGGTTACTGAGTTCTTATCATACTAAAACTATAAATACATTTGAAAAAATTAAAATAAAATAAAATAAACTGAAAAAAACCCGAAATTGTAATGTTGGTGATAGTTATGTTGATTCATTATGATTCATCATATATTCAGAATTACACATGGATTTGTTAAATGACAATGTGAGATTATAAACAAGTGAAAAAAAAAATCATAAATTGCATAAAGTAATTCAGCGATACTAACCTGATCTCAAGGGAAAACATTACTATTTTACAAGGTGGTGATTTAAAATAGTTACAAATTGCCATGAGAGTGTGTTGGCGATATGCTTGATTTCATCATGATTCATCGATAGCCTCAAGGTTCTTTTGAACGTGTCACATTTCTAGAAATCGCCTTCTCACCACAGCTTATACTCCATTTTTTAGCATTTCCTTCTTGTGTAAATTTCCCTATTTTTTGCAGCCGCTGGGTAGCAAGGTTGGCTTTTCAAATGCAATGTTAAGAAAACATCTCAAACTCTCAGCACTTGCATGAGATGGAGTTTGTGTGGAGCAGAATTTACTGTAAACCAAGCTGATCTGAGACACTGAAAACACTGGATCATTTACATGTGGAACAACTTATGTGTAAATGAACACAGTAACACACCACTCTGAATCATGCAGTGCATCATACTTTTTATTTATATGATTACAGCCTTTGTGACTTGATTGCACTCCACCATACCTCACTTATTGTAATGGGTAGACTTGGGTTGGAATGGTTAAAGAAAAAATAAATAAATAAACTAGCCACATTTTGCAGTATGTTTATTAATCATTAATTTTCCCAAACTATTATTCACACCGCCCGCTTTTTACAACAGAAAAACTAATGAAAAGTAAAAAAAAACAAAAAAAAAAAAACAGAAAACCTACAGATAGTATTCTATAACAAATACAATTGGAATGCTTCTTACATTGCTAGTTTTAAGGTTCCCATTTTAATGCTGATAATACTCAGTTATATATTTCCATCGAGACCAGATTAATTTCTAAATGATGTAAATTAACAGAATGTGTTACAGATATAAAAAAATCGGATAACCAATAAATTTCTTACATTACATTGAGATAAGAAAAAAAAAAGAGATTACTTACTGGGCCAAAACCCTATACATAGAAGCTTTTAGAAAACAATTTGCATCTAGAAGGATGTACTGTAATGTCTTTGTCACATATTATAAAAACAGCCTTCTTCCACCTTAAAGGGATGGTTCACCCAAAAATAAAAATGTGATGTTTATCTGCTTACCCACAGGACATCCAAGATGTAGGTGACTTTGTTTCTTCAGCAGAACACATTTGATGATTTTTAACTCCAACCGTTGCAGTCTATCAGTCGTATAATGCATGGCAATTGTAACAAACTCTGTGAGAGAAAAAAAAACATGCACAGACAAATCCAAATTAAACCCTGCGGCTCGTGACGACACATTGATGTCCTAAGACACAAAACAATCGTTTTTTGTGGGAGAAATCGAACAGTATTTATATAATATTTTACCTCTAATACACCACTATGTCCAACTTCCTTGAGCGCGCATGGCATCCGGTGCGTGAGGTGTGTACGAACTCTGGTGTAGTTTACGCAAGCGCCTGAAGTGATCTTTCGCACGTATACGTCACTCATTGTTTACACAATGCACAAACATTGTAGGTACGACGGCTAACCAAAATGGTACTTACTTGCACTTATCCGGATTGTTAAAACCGACGTAAAACTAAAAGATTACATTCTCTCGCGCAAACTCATTCGGGAGTGGTGACTTTTCATGTATTCCCAACTTCTGAGCCTGCTCGCCTG
>JADLZN010002798.1:0-95087 GCA_018155175.1 Sinocyclocheilus anophthalmus
AAGCTGCCTTAGATACCGTGAATCATAATGTTCTTATTCGCCGTTTAGAACATCTGATCGGTATCAGGGGCACAGCCTTACGATGGTTCAGCTCATATCTCAAAGACAGGTCTTTTTCTGTGGAGCTAGGCAAGTTTTCCTCATCATCTGCCCCAATTATTAGTGGAATACCTCAGGGCTCTATTTTGGGACCGGTTCTTTTTAACTTATATATGCGCCCTCTGGAGGATATTATCAGGAAGCACAATGTTTCGTTTCATTTATATGCTGACGATACGCAGTTGTACCTCCCACTAAAAGCTGGTGATTCCATTCAGCCATTGCTGGAATGTATCTCAGATATAAAAAAATGGTTAACAAATAACTTTCTCCAACTCAATGAGAACAAAACAGAAATTATTGTTTTTGGTCCCCCCAAAATGAGAATGGATATGGTTGAGCTGGGCAATCATTTCCCCTCCATTTCCTCACAGGTTAGAAACCTGGGCGTTATCATAGACTCAGAATTATGTTTGTCCAAACAAATTAATTCTGTCGTTAGGAACAGTTTTTATCAATTACGGGTCATCTCCAAACTTAAATCATTTTTGTCTTTTCAAGATTTGGAGAAGGTTATTCATGCTTTTATTACCTCACGTTTAGATTACTGTAATTCACTGTACTCAGGTCTTCCTCAGTCATCGCTTTCACGCCTCCAGTTGGTACAAAATGCAGCTGCAAGGCTGCTGACTGGGGCAAAGATATATGACCATGTCACTCCAATTTTAGTTTCGCTTCACTGGCTTCCTGTCCATTTTAGAGTTCAGTTTAAGATTCTGTTGTTTGTTTTTAAAGCTCTAAACAATCAAGCTCCATCTTATCTTAAAGATCTTATTATCCCTTTGTCATCTACCAGACTTTTAAGATCCACTGACAGGGCTCTTTTATCTGTCCCTCGTTCCCGTTTGAAAACTAAGGGTGACAGAGCCTTTTCAGTCACTGCCCCCCGTCTGTGGAACCAATTGCCTTTAGACTGTCGCCTTGCACCTTCTATTACCATTTTTAAATCGAGGTTGAAAACTTCTTATTTCTATTTAATTTCATTTAATTGTTGTGTTATTGTCTGTCTTTTTTTATTCTTTTCTGTGTTTTCTTTTCTCTTTTAAGTTTATTTTACATTGTTAAGCACTTTGGATAGCTTTGCTATGTTGAAATGTGCTATATAAATAAAATTTACTTACTGATTGAAAAGAGATGACTTTTTCACTGGAGAAATCAATATTATAGATAGCAGACAGAAGCAACAGTTTAAAGTGAAAAATGTTTTATTGATTGAACACAATGTCACTTCACAAGACGTTAATTAATTGATGGACTGGAGTCATGTGGGTTATTTGTGGATTATTGTGGTGTTTTTATCAGCAGTTTGAACTGTCATTCTGGCAGCACCCATTCACTGCAAAGGATCCGTTGGTGAGCAAGTGATGTAATGGAAAATTCTCCAAATCTGATGAAGAAACTCAATTATATCTTGGATCGTGAGTCAATTTTCAGCAAATTTTAATTTTTGGGTGAACTATTCTTTTAACAGATAAGGGGTTAGTCATTAGAGGCTGTGCAAAGTGTAAGGCTCCAAAAAAAAGTGTGCTCAAAGGTCTCATGGGACCATGATGGTTGGGTGGAAAAAGAAAATACACAGATGAGAATAAAAATGAAGAGAGGTAGCAGAAGAATGAGGACAGAGCAAGACTAGATTGGATGATGTCTGAAGATAGGAGGAAGTCATTAGCTTCCTCCTTTAACTTTGGTGCTATACCAATTAAGCTTTGCCAAAAATAGCTCTGAATGTTCTTCCACGTGCTGTGCATCACAGTCCATGTTTTCTGACAGCCCTTGTGCCCAGTGGAGGGATGTTAAAAGAATTGTTTTCTTTGTGATAACATACAGCAAAACCTTTGATTGCCATAATTCATAAAATCCAGCTTGTCAATTTAAAATATAATAATGGCTGTTTCTTTCATATAAAACAGACTGAAAAGACTTAAGGAGATAATTAGGTTGGGCACATGATGATAGCAGCCCTATTCTTTCCGCTGCTGTCAGAAATAAAATAATGATCTGTTCATCTCAATGAGCCAAGCAACAGTCTTGGTAAAACGAATTCCAGAAATTGATTATCACTTTGTCCATGCATCATCTAAAAGTGCAAATAAACCTTTGAGCAAACATTTTTTTTTGTTTAGATATGTCCACATATTTGGGCTCATGGTCCGATTACTGCCGTGACCAAATAAGGAACTTAGGTGTGGTTTTTGACCCAGAGCTGAAATTTGACAAGCAGATTAATGCTGTAGTAAAGACTTGTTTTTCCAGATTAGGTCTATTGCTCGACTAAAGCCTATTCTGTCAAGAAAAGACTTAGAGAAGGTTATTATCCGTGATCTTCGTCATCGGTTTTGATTTAATTTGAAAGTGAAAAATAGAAAACTGCTTCCTTTTTCGTTATTTGCTTTTTTTTTTACCAAAAAACTTTAAAAGTTTCGTGTTTCGTTCATGGGTGGGAAAAATTAATAACAGCTTGAATATTCGATTTCTACATGTGGGCGGGATTTAAACGCCCCTTTCTGCTGATTGGTCGGCCGAAGATCAAACCGTGCCATCATCTGTTCTTCTGCAGTATCATGCAGCAGAGTAATAGTCCTCTGCTGCTGCAGTTGTTTGGATTAATTACCCATTTTATTGCAACTATATTTCATATTTTTTCTCATCAAACAGACTAATGAATGGCTCGACACAACTCGTACCGGGGCAGCGTCTAGACAGGTCTTTCTTCTGTGTAGATATAAATTATATCCTTTGCATCAGCTGGGCATGGCAGGGTACGATATGACAGCTGTCATAGCCTACCCCGCTCACCCAGTAAGTCTGTTTGTTTAATTAAGAAATTATTTAATTTGTTTCAAAATAAATATTTTAAACACTAAGAAAGGAAAGAATAATAAATTGGCTTTGGTATATATAGGCCTATGTTGCAAGAAATGTCATTTTGACTGACAACCAGAGAACAACAGATATTAAATAGCCTATAGAGTTTTATAATGTAGTCTTGTGTTTTATTAAAATTTATTATAATTGATATCTCAAAAGGATATGCACTTGTGCGCAGCGTGAGCTGCAACGCAAGATTTTCATAAAATATAATTGTCAAGGCGCCGGTCTGATCTGGGTTTGTTTATGTTGTCCTGGTCTGTCTGGAGCACATGGCTGTCAGTTGGTAATTATGTTGCCATGTGCTCTATTGTCTATTTGTTACCCCGCCCATCTCGTTATCTTATCTCATTAGGGGTACACCTGTGTCTAATCAGTAGTCACCCTTATATTCTCCTCTTGTTTTCTGTCCTGTGCCAGATCGAATCTCTGCTCTGCTGAGTTAACCTGGCTCTTGTCGCTGTTGTCTGTTATCCTGTTGGTCTAGCCTAGTCTTGCCTAGTTGCCTTAGCTTTTATTTTTCTTTTGAGATTAGGGGTTTTCTTTTGCTCCAGCCAGTTAGTTTTGTGTTCGTTCTTTCCCTTCCCCTCTGCCCCCTACAGCCCCCATCTGCCCTGGCTGCTGGAGTTCCTCTTCCTCCCACCATCGCCACTCTCTGGCCCTTGAAATTACTTGGAGAGCTGGTCTGTCTCGTTGCTCGTGGACTGGTACTTGTGGCCATTTGCTCTGGAAACCCCTTTTTCCTAGAGACCTGCTGTTGAGCTGACTTTCTCTTCCCCGGACCTGGTTGGGATCTCCCCAGATTACCCTCTCAGACAGTGGCGTGGTTCCTGTTTGTGTTGAATCTCGAATAAATCCTTGTTATCCCTGCAACTGATTCCTCTTCCTTTACCATCCCTGACAGTTCGATCTGGCCAGCATGGAATCAGCGGGGTCGGACCAGATCCGGGTAGCCGTCGTCCAGCAGGGGGTGCTGCTTGGCCAACATGCCACACGGCTCACGGAGACTACTAGAGAGGTAGACGTCATGTCCTCTCAAGTTACTGAACTCACTAACCAAGACAGGGAGTTGATGCGGGACCAGGACAGCCTTCGGACTGCAGCCATTGCCTCTGCTTCAACTCCTGTTCTTGCCCGGGTAGCTTCAGAACCTAGAATGCCAACTCCACCTCTTTATGATGGGGATCCTAGGGCTTGCCGCCAATTCCTGTCCCAGTGTGCCATCACGTTTACCCTGCAGCCCACCACCTTTGCCACCGAAGCGGCGAAGTTCGCATTTGTTATTACCTTACTCGCTGGGAAGGCCCGAGAGTGGGGAACTACAGTCTGGGAGAAATAAGCGCCGTACTGTGCCACATTTGAGTTATTTCGTCGGGAGATGATCAAGGTGTTTGATCGCTCAGTCGCTGGCAAGGAGGCAGCCAGTCAGCTGGTCAGACTGAGGCAGGGCGAGTCATCAGTCACTGACTTTTCTATTCAGTTAAGGACATTGGCTGTGCTTTGTGGTTGGAATGAAGCAGCCTTTTGGGATGTTTATAGAGAGGGGCTCAACCCGAAGATTCAGGATGAGATTGCTATCCACAACCTTCCGGCTTCATTTGATGACCTGGTGGATCTGGCACTTCGTGTCGAGACACGTATCAATCTATGCCGTCAACGGGTCATGGCTCACTCTCCTGGGAAAATCCCTCCTCGTTCTGTCTCTGAAGCCGTTATTGCTCGCCCTGAGCCACTTCCTGAGGGAGAGCCAATGCAGGTGGGGCGCACCCGGCTGGCAGCAGAGGAGAAGCAGCGACGCCTCAACCAACGACTGTGTCTTTACTGTGGAAGATCTGGGCATTTTGCTGCAGCATGTCCGTTAAAAGCCAGAGCTCACCAGTAGATGGGGAAGTACTGGTGAGCGTCACCCCTGTATCAGATTCCCCTGTTTTCCTCACTCAGCTGCCTGCCATTGTCAAGTGGGGACCTTTTTCAAGGTCATGCTCAGCCCTGGTGGATTCGGGGCTGAGGGTAATTTCATTGATGCTACCCTGGTGGCTCGTTGGGGCATTCCTACCACCCCTCTCAAGGAGAGACTCACTGCCAGGGCCCTCAATGGCTCCATTCTCACCCAAGTTACTCACGTCACTTCCCCTGTAAGTTTAACTGTTTCCGGTAACCATAGTGAGGAGATAGCGTTTTACCTCCTCGAGTCTCCCAGCACACCTATTGTGCTGGGGAACCCGTGGCTGGTGAAACACAGCCCCCACATTTGTTGGGCTGAGAACTCGGTGTTGGCATGGAGCGCTTTTTGTCACAAATTTTGTCTGGGTGTTGCCTCGTCTGCTGGTGTTTCTTGTTCTTTGTTTCAGGAGGAGCTGACTGCGGATCTGACCGGTGTTCCTGCTGAGTACATTGATCTTCAGAGGGTCTTTAGCAAATCTCAGGCGGCATCTCTCCCTCCTCACAGACCCTACGACTGTGCCATCGACATTCTCACAGGCACTTCTCTGCCTCGTGGTCACCTTTACTCTCTCTCGGCGCCATAGAGAGAGATTATGGATAAGTATATCCAGGAGTCATTGGCAGCAGGCCTCATCCGTTCTTCCTCTTCTCCTGCATTTGCGGGGTTCTTCTTTGTGGGGAAGAGGGATGGTTCCTTGCGCCCCTGCATCGATTATCGTGGGCTGAATGACATCACTGTAAAGAATCTGTACCCCCTGCCATTGATGTCTTCGGCCCCTGAGCTGCTGCAGGGAGCACGCATCTTCACTAAGTTGGACCTCCGCAATGCCTACCACTTGGTTTGGATAAGGGAAGGGGATGAGTGGAAGACAGCTTTTAACACCCCTACTGGGCACTTTGAATATCGGGTGATGCCCTTTGGGCTGACTAATGCCCCAGCTGTCTTCCAGGCCCTGATTAACGATGTGCTTAGAGACATGATCAATCGATTTGTCTTTGTGTACCTTGATGACATTCTGATTTTTTTTTTTCTTCATCATTGCAGGTACACACTTAGCATGTCCGTCAGGTGCTGCAGAGGTTACTTGAGAACCAGCTGTATGTCAAGGCGGAGAAGTGCACATTCCATGCAGACTCCGTTCCGTTCCTGGGACAGATAATCTCGGCAGAGGGGGTTAAGGTAGATCCTGCCAAGGTAAGGGCCGTCTCAGAGTGGCCAGTCCCCGACTCTCGTAGAGCATTGCAGCGGTTTCTGGGATTCGCTAATTTTTATAGGCGTTTCATCCGGAACTACAGTCAAACTGCTGCTCCTTTAACTGCTCTAACCTCCACTTGTGTTCCTTTCAGGTGGACGGAGCAGGCACAGGGAGCTTTTACGAGACTTAAATCATGTTTCACGTCTGCACCTGTCTTGTCTGTTCCAGACCCTGATCTGCAGTTTATTGTGGAGGTTGACGCTTCTGAGGTCGGGGTTGGGGCGGTCCTCTCTCAGCGATCCCCCCCTTGATGGGAAGGTGCACCCATGTGCATTCTTCTCACACCGCCTGAGCCCGGCAGAACGGAACTATGATGTCGGGAATCATGAGCTGCTTGCGGTTAGGCTGGCACTGGGTGAGTGGCGACACTGGCTGGAGGGGGCGGCGGAGCCTTTCTTGGTCTGGACGGATCATAAGAATCTTGAATACATCCGTTCAGCCAAGAGTTTGAACTCTCGGCAGGCTAGGTGGGCCCTCTTCTTTGATCGGTTCCGTTTCACACTCTCGTACAGGCCTGGGTCCAAGAATATCAAGCCGGACGCCCTGTCTCGTCTCTTTGCCAGTCCGGGGAACAGGGCGCCGCCTGACACCATTGTATCCCGGGGTGTCGTGGTGGCGGCTGTTTCCTGGGGTATTGAGAGGCGGGTCAGGGAGGCCTTGCGGGGGGTGGAGGTCCCGAGAGGTTGCCCAACTGGTCTGTTGTTTGTTCCGGGTCCGTTGCGTCCTTCGGTCCTCAAGTGGAGTCATTCTTCTAGGCTGGTCTGCCATCCAGGTGTGCGGAGGACGTTGGCTTCTGCCCGCCAGCGCTTTTGGTGGCCTTCACTGCCCCAGAATGTCAGACAGTTCGTGGCTGCTTGCTCGGTTTGCGCCCAGAACAAGACTTCTAACAAGCCTCCCATTGGTCTGCTGCGGCCTTTGCCCATCCCCACCCGCCCTTGGTCCCATATTGCCCTGGACTTTGTTACTGGCCTACCCTCCTCCAGGGGCAATACCGTGATCTTGACGGTTGTGGACCGTTTTTCGAAGGCGGCACATTTTATTCCCCTACCCAAATTGCCGTCCGCTAAGGAGACTGCTCTGGTGGTAGTCGATCACGTCTTCAGGATTCATGGTCTTCCGAAGGACGTGGTCTCTGACAGGGGGCCCCAGTTCATTTCCCATTTTTGGAAGGAGTTCTGTCGTCTGATCGGGGCTTCTGCGAGTCTGATGTCCTGATTTCATCCGCAGACCAATGGGCAGTCAACCAGGATTTGGAGCGGATGCTCCGGTGTCTGGCATCACACGATCCCGCCTCCTGGAGCCAGCAGCTCACCTGGGCAGAGTATGCCCATAATACACTTCCTGTGGCGGCCACTGGTATGTCCCCTTTTCAAGGTTCTATTGGTTATCAGCCTCCTCTGTTTGCTTCACAGGAACCTGATGCCGCGGTCCCCTCCGCCCAGGCCTTTGTCCAGAGGTGCAGACGCACATGGGAAAGAGCCAGGAGGGCGCTCATTCGGGCAGGGAGACGTGCCAAGGTGGCAGCCGATCGTCGTCGGACTCCCGCACCCAAGTATGTTTGTGGGCAGAGGGTATGGCTTTCCACTAAGGACCTGCCCCTTAAGGTGCCAACACGCAAGCTGGCACCCAGGTTCTTAGGGCCATACCTTATTACTAAAGTCTTAAGTCCGGCGGCAGTGCTGCTCAGGCTCCCATCTGTCTTTGCTCGTGTCTACCCTGTCTTTCACGGGTCTCGTGGCAAGCCTGTCATTTCTTCCCGTTTGAACCCAGGTGTGTCTGCTCCTCCCCCCCCTCCCCCCCCCGTCTCATTGACGGTTCCCCTGTGTTCTCTGTTAGGAGGCTGTTGGACGCCAGAAGGCGTGGTAGGGGATACCAGTACCTTGTGGACTGGGAGGGGTACGGTCCTGAGGAGAGGTGCTGGGTGCCGTCTCGGGATATCTTGGACCGTTCCTTGATCGAGGATTTCCACCGCCGACAGGCCTCCTCTGTTCCTGGAGCGTCCGGGGTCGCTCCTGGAGGTGGGGGTACTGTCAAGGCGCCGGTCTGATCTGGGTTTGTTTATGTTGTCCTGGTCTGTCTGGAGCACATGGCTGTCAGTTGGTAATTATGTTGCCATGTGCTCTATTGTCTATTTGTTACCCCGCCCATCTCGTTATCTTATCTCGTTAGGGGTACACCTGTGTCTAATCAGTAGTCACCCTTATATTCCCCTCTTGTGTTCTGTCCTGTGCCAGATCGAAATCTCTGCTCTGAGTTAACCTGGCTCTTGTCGCTGCTGTCTGTTATCCTGTTGGTCTAGCCTAGTCTTGCCTAGTTGCCTTAGCTTTTATTTTTCTTTTGAGATTAGTGGTTTTCTTTTGCTCCAGCCAGTTTTGTGTTCGTTCTTTCCCTTCCCCTCTGCCCCCTACAGCCCCCTCTGCCCTGGCTGCTGGAGTTCCTCTCCCTCCCACCATCGCCACTCTCTGGTCCTTGGAATTACTTGGAGAGCTGGACTGTCTCGTTGCTCGTGGACTGTTACTTGCGGCCATTTGCTCTGGCAAACCCCTTTTCCTGGATACCTGCTGTTGAGCTGACTTTCTTTTCCCCGGACCTGGTTGGGATCTCCTCAGATTACCCTCTCAGACAGTGGCGTGGTTCCTGTTTGTGTTGAATCTCGAATAAATCCTTGTTATCCCTGCAACTGATTCCTCTTCCTTTACCATCCCTGACAATAATAACTTGCCATTTAGTGTTTTTCTCACCAAACCCTCAGTATACGTTCAGAATGCTTGGAATATACGGCACGAGATGCATAGGATTATTTTATGACAGATATGTATCCGCTTAAAAAAAAAAACAAACTAAAGTCACCATTCTCTGCCATTAAATTGCAAGCCCGAGCAGACATTGCGCTGGTTGCTAAATTGCGATGGTTTAAATAAACTCAATAAGCAGACAGACGTGACTACAGTCAAGTGCAGATCAGTATTGAAGTGCACAGGAAATAAGTAGCAGTCATATTTAAAGCATATATTAATGTTTAAATTAATATTGAGTACTGATTGATGTTCACTTGGATTTTTCCCCCATCGAGGGAACTTAATACCCTGTCATTAGACGAGCTATTCATTAGTCTGTTTGATGAGAAAAATATGAAATTGATAAAATGGGTTATTAATCCGTACAACTGCAGCAGCAGAGGACTATTATTCTGCTGTGTGATACTGCAGAAGAACTGATGATGGCACAGTTTGATCTTCGGCTGACCAATCAGCAGAAAGGGGCGTTTAATTCCCGCCCACATGTAGAAATAAAATATTCAAGCCGTTTATTCATTTTTCCACCCAAGAACCAAAAAAAACGAAAATTTAAGCTGAATTCTCGTTTTTCGGAAAAAAACAAAAATAAGAAAAAGGATCAGTTTTCTAATTTTTCTACTTTCAATATTAAATCAAAAAACGATTGATCGAATGATACACAGATTTTATTAATGCCTTTGTTTTGTCTCGTTTGGATTATTGCAATGTTTTGTATGTGGAGTCCTGTCAGACCACTATCTCATGCTCGCAATTAGTTCAGAATGCAGCAGCTAGGCTGCTAGTGGGTGCTAAGAAAAGTCATCATATCTCTCCTATTTTAGATTCTCTCAAGTGGCTACCAGTGAACCAAAGCAAAAAAAACAAAAAAAAATACAGGATAACATATAAAACTCTTCTGTATGGTTTTAAAGCAGTGCATGGGTTGGCCCCTGCTTACGTGTCTGAGCTCGTTTCATGTTCGTCTATCACCTAGGTCTCTAAGATCCAATAATAAGTTATTGCTTACTGTCCCTTGTACTAAGTTTTTAAAGTTAAAAGGGGATCAGGCCTTTGCTGTTGCGGGGCCGAAGTTCTGGAATAGTCTTCCTCAGGAACTTAGAGAAGTCTCATCTTTGAATGTTTTTAAAGTTGAAGTCAAAAACTACTTTTTGTCTTTAACCTTTGAGAGGGTGGGCTAGTCTTTGTTGTTAGTAGGATCTGTGTTGTTTTAAGTGTTTTAATGAAGTGTTTTTTTTTTTTTTGATTGTACAGCACTTTGGTCTGCAGGTGCAGTTGTAAAGTGCTCTATGAATAAATAAAGTGAATAATAAAATGCTTAAAATACATTTATTTTCCATTTTCTCTTCACACTAGGTCTTAGTGCATGGGTTTTCAAAGTGACGTCTCTAAGGCATGTCAGTGCTAAGGGGCCCAAGGCACATCTCTCTTTCTATGTTTTGTGTGGTGGTGTGTGTGTGTGTGTGTGTGTGTTTTCACGGAGTAATACAAAATATGAAATGCAAATCACTACTCATCACTTTTAACAAATGTTGTATGGCAATATTTTCTGCATAGGATTTATTATGAAAATTGCTATACAAATATCTGAATTTAAATGTTTATCTTGAGAATGTTTCTCTATACTTTAATAATAATAATCAAATAATCAATCAATCAATAAATAAATATTCTATGTAATAGTTTATTTCAAGGACCAATTCTTACTATTAACTAGCATGCATATTAATATCATATTGGCTGTTTATTGGTACTTATAAAGCACATTAATGACTTATTCTGCATGATCATATTTTATATATCTTATCTAAACTTAACAACTACCTTACTAACTATTAATAAGCAGCACATTAGGAGTTTATTGAGGCAAATGTCTTAGTTAATAGTGTGGCCTTACAAAAAAGTGTGACCAATTTCAGTCATTTACTCACCCACATGTAGCACCAAAAAAAAATAAAAAAATCTCAAAAGTAGTTAATATGATGTCATTCGATTGCTTTGTGTGAATAACAGACTGAAAGAACTTAGAATTTGTTTACATAAGCACAGATCAATGACAACGAAATTTCAGAACTAGTTAGGAAAGGGAAAAAAATATTTGAACACAGATTTTAGTTTTTCTTTTTAATGGCCATCAATTCTAGAAAGATGCCCTTGATGTAATAGTTAAGGAATCTACCAACAGAGGCCATGCTAAACAACAAAAACTTGGACAATCCACTGTATGTGGAATTAAACAGATGTTTGCTGTCCACTGCTATTACTGGTGTCTTTAGCTCATTTGAGTGTACTTTTTTTTAACACTGAATAATTATTAATTAACTGAAGACAGCACCAGGGGTCATTAATTCTCAGACTCTTGTCTCTCCCTCTTGAGTCTTATCAAGCCATGAATATTTTACAACACTTTTTCTTTTTCAAGTAATTATGTCTCTATCATTTATGCTGATGTTGTCCCATAATTGCAGATGTTTTCATGCTGACTTTGCTGACCTACAGAATGAGGTATGAGCATTCATGTACATGTGCAATCCAATATTCTTCATGCTTATGGCGTATGTGCCCTATGGTGCATGTTTGAATAATTATTTTCTTGTTGATGATCCTCACAGCTAGAATGCAAAATGAAAAACCAACCAAATTTAATGCAAGACCTCAAAACTGAGAATGAAACCAACACTAAAGATGCTTTAATAGTATTTAATTGTATTTTTAACAATCAGTAAAAATCATGTTTCTCAAAATATTAGTTTTAAAATTAATATTAGCATCTTTAGATTTAAATGTGTAAAACAACAAAGTAGAAAGAAAAAAATTAGCATGTCTGAGACAAATTATCTGCTAACATTTAATGCCACATAAACCAGAGTTCATTTAATTATAGATAGTTTAAGTATAGAGTTTTAGTCATGGTCATTCTGGAAGAAATTAAATGAAATCTTCTTAGATTAAATTGTATAGTATATTTTTAAAAGGCCTTAATCATTTTGCAGTACTTTCAGTTATAGAACAGTTGCACTTCTGTGTAATTGTGTAACTGTCAAAACAATCTCTTGACAATTATTTGAACAAGATTGCATAATCTTAACCTAATTTTTTAAAATAACTTGAATGTGCAAGACTTTCAGTGTCACTGACTTCCAGTTATTTTACCTATACATAAGAAGTCTGTTATGCTGTTTTATATTGCAAACTGGTATTTGTTATCATTTTGTTTCAATTTATCACAATCATAAACACACTTTTTTAGTTTTACTGTTTACTGCACTTTCCTAGTTATTTACATTTAGTGTCCAATGAATCAGCAGAAATCTTGCACATTCAAAGAAAATAGCTTGAGGTGGATATCATACAAAAATGTAGATTGTAGAACAGTCATGGTTAGGGGTTCAGGTGTTGGGCTTTATGTTACATTAAGGTTTGTGTCATTCACAACACAATATTGCCATCATGAATTAATTCTTATGTTGACTATGTGTGTGTGCTAGTGCTTTCTGCGCTCCAACGTGATCCAGATGCCTTGCTCTGGTCGCAGTACCAGTTCGCCCAGTGGCCGGAGTTCCTCCCTCTTCTGACATGCCACTATGTTAAAGTAGCGCAGAATAGAAGCCAGAATAACCTTTTCCTCCATTATAGCAAAACGCTGACCTAAATACACAAACATAAAACTGTCAGCTATTATTAAAAAAAGCCTCTGGAAAAGTATAGAATGACACATTATTTCCATGTATAATGTTTATGCTTGTAGGTCTCACCAATGCAGTTGCGAAGGCCAGCAGAGAATGGAATGAAGGCATAAGGATGTCGACCGACGCAGTTCTCTGGCAGGAAACGCTCAGGACGGAACTCTTCAGGGTCAGGGAAGAAGCGAGGATCACGGTGAAGGGCATAGGTTATGACGATGACATTTGCTCCTTTAGGAACTTTATAGCCATCTATAGAAGACACACACAAGTATCATGTCAAATGATCAGTGGTTTAACGTAACGAAGTAATAATACTTCGTTACAGTACTTAAGTATTTTTGGAAGTATCTGTACTTTACATAAGTTTTAATATTTCACCCAAATTTTACTTTGACTCCTCTACATTTCCTAATTAAAATGTATACTTTTACTCCGATACATTTCCCTGAAGCATACTTACTACAAATTAGTGAGAAGAACACAGACTGCAGGAAAGCAGGTTTGACGAATCAGTTATCTGGCGTTAATATGGCAAGTGTTGTTGTAATAATGTGCAATCTGACATTATCAAGTAGGCTATATCACCAAATCACACACCGTGCACACACATTGATTTATTAGTCTATTAAAACTCAAAATTCCAGGCATTCTAAATTGTAGACAGCAAAAATGCTTCTCAATGCTTTTTTTATTTATATAATTCAATAGTTACTTTAATCTATATCACACAAAGAGTCCCGTTTTTCTGCAGATATCAGCATGATAACACATTTAATAATCATTTTATACAAGTTCAATAAAGCAATTAGTGACTTACATTTTAGACATAATATTGCTTGTTTTGCTCAATTTTCCTAACGAAAATAGCTCCTAACAAAGATCACAGCACTGTTTTGCATCTCTGAGCAATGGACGGTGTTTACTTATTGAATGAATCAGCTTTTTGAACGAATCGGTTGATAAAAATGATTCAGTTATTCACTCATTAACAAAGGCTGCGTCTGAAAGCTCTAAAATTCCACGGCAGGAAGGCATCAAGGCATGTCCGAATCCAAATCCTGCTTTACTTCCCGTCTCCGGAGGTACCTTCTTCTGATCCAATTTTGAAGGCAGCATAGATGTATCCTTCGCTTCCTTTGATATCCCACAATCCTGTGCGTTCCATTCGGTGATGGTTGAGCTAAAAAATAAAGATGTCATCTGAAAGTTGCGTTTGGTGGTCAGGTTGTGGGTAAATGTATATTTCTGACTAACTTTTTGCACTTTTGATGTTATTTCTAGCGAGAAATCAGTATTATAGTAATTAAATATTCGTTTAGTTATCACCAAAACTCGTTTTATTTTGTTGTAGATCATTAAACCGTTACGCTGCCTCAGAAGCCTGTCTGAAATCAGTTTCACGAGGTGCCTCCATGCAAAAACGCTGCCTGCAAAGTTATTGCCTGATAAGGCAGCGAGGCATCAAGTCAGCTGCTTGCGTGTCGGCGCAGCCGAAGTCAAATGCTTTGTTTCTGAATGAATCAGTCGTTTTAATGAATCGGTTGAATCTCAATGACTACCTCATTAACAGTCACTTGCTGTCACCTACTGGCAGTTTTAATGTCACATTTCGACTATTTTTTCATGTTTAAAATTATTTCAAATATCAGTATCAGTTTTATTTTACAACAAACATTAGGCCTATGTTGCATCTGTAACTCCGTTATGCATCCATGTCCCCTCTGAGATCACAATAACTGTGTACATCCATCTAAATGCTATTTCAGATCATATTCCCAGAAATGTTTTTCTTATGTTGAATTAAAGACCTCTGATGAAGTGCTCTATTCTTTACCAAAAATCCAAATGAAGAAAGAGTAAAAAACTGAACACAATCTCGCACTCCAGCTGTGTATGAACATGTTTTATTTATTTAATTGCTTCTTTTCCATTTTGCATTTACTTGTACTTTTTACTTTCAATACTTAAGTACGTTTAAGATTAAAAAATACTTTTCGTACTTAAGTAAAATAAATATAACTTACTTTAAGACTTTTACTCAAGTAATAAATAATCTAAACAGTGACTTCAACTTCTACCAAAGTAATATTCTGGTAAGATATCTGTACTTTTACTTGAGTATGGCTTTCAGGTACTTTATACATCACTGCAAATGATACAGTTAAATAATTATAATAGCTTACCAAAACATGAACATTCTCTCATTACTTATTCATATTTATGTTGTTTTAAATGTGTGTGGTGTTATTATTTCAGTTGAACGTTAAATAAAATAAAATAAAATAGAGGATATCCTGCTTTTTGTTATTGCCTGATAAAAATTAAGTAAGATTGTTTGTGTGTGTGTGTGTGTGTGTGTTGGTGTGTGGAAGGAAAGAAACAGCACTAGAATTTGCTGTGATATTTGGGGTGAGTAAATAATAACAGAATTAAAGTTTGGGAGTGATCAGCTACCAGTACATTATTATTAAGATAATAATTTATTAAATAATTAAATTTCTCTTGTTGCAGTTCACAGAAGAAAGAAGGTCATACTGGTTCGGACCTCTTTGTTTGTGAACTATTGCTGTAACTGATGAACATAAAGTGGATGAAAAAAATAAATAAACTGTGTAAATTAACAAAATACCACATTATTCAATGTATGCATGACCCAAGGAATGAATGAATATGTGACAAGTAGACTAATATAAGGAACTCACTGATCTGTGTATCCTCACAGATGGTTCGGGCAAAAAACGGAACAGAAGGAAAGAGACGCAGAGACTCCTTTATCACACACTCCAGATAACGCAGTTTCTTTAGATCCTCTGTGTTAATTGGCCTCTCCGACTCGCCTGACACACAACATTTTAACACAAAATTATTAAAATGAGTTCCAAACAGTTTCAGGCTCTTCAACAAAGTAATGATTTAAACACCTATTCTTGGTGTTTAACTGAATAATATGAACCACAACAAGTGGGCTTAACGCACCAAAAACCTCAAATAGTTCTTGTTGCGCCTTCCTCTGGATTTCAGGATGGGAGCCTAACAAGTGTATGGCCCAGTTCATGGCAGCCGCTGTTGTGTCATGACCCTGCAAGATGTAGCAAAAAATGTTTTTTAACAGAAAGTTTACCTCACCAAGTTACCTTGGTTTCAAGACATTTTAAAATTTCAGTGATTTGGTAAACCCATGAACAAGGGTCTAATAATTTAAGGTCTTTTTTACTTTAATTTTAATACAGTAATACAGAAAATTAGGATGATAATGACCTAGTTTACCAAGCCTTGCTTAATAAACACACAAAACAAGCACTATACATTAATAAAAGAACAAAATGTTACAAGACCTTCATATTTAATGGTATTTATTTATTTTTTCAGAGTTATCATAGCATTGTTTAACCCGCAAGTGCCACTAGCCTATGTTGTTTTGAGCAGTGAATCATTTTGTTCCTCTCATCATTTTAACAGTTCCTACCTCAAACATAAAGGTGTCCACTTCCTCCTGGATATCTTTGTGAGTTAAATTTTTCCCATCCTCATCTGTTGTTTTTAACAGCATGTCCCAAGAAAGCCCGTCTTTTCCTCATCCCCTGATCTGATTCACTGTCAGACTCAATGTAGGTAATGTACTCTGCCCTCTCGTTAATCACCTACCTGACAGAAAGACACACAGGTGATCAGAATGCAGCCTTGACCAGGCTGAATGTGGTCGGTTATTACATAAACACTCACACTCTCTGTGAAGGAGTGAAGGACTTTCAGACTACGGTTGTGTTCTCTGCCTTCACCAAAATAGTTATATACAAAATCAGGCCAGTACCAGGGCATCCTCTGGCGCCTGGTGATGATGTCACTCATTCTGTACCGATCAAGAATAATAGAAGTTGCAAGTATTAGTAAATATCATATTCATTCATTGGTAACACTTTATAATAACTTTCATTAATGAATCATTAACAGACATTATGTAATGCTTAACAGAGCATTAGTTAATACATATTCAGAGAGCTTTGCTAATGTACTAATGTATAGATCATTATTTCATGTAAACTGAAATACTTTCAAATGTCATTAAACTTTTAATTCATGTGATCATGCACTGTGTTTTCAAAAATCGTCAAATGATTTTGACAGATGGTTTACAATTATTAAAAACTTCTTAATGTACTGTTGAATGCTAACAAATGTCATTAAACCTCAGTTCACATATTACATTTACATTTACAAATGTTGTGAAAATATAGCTTAATTCGGAATTTTAAGCACTTCACAAACTATTCGTGTTAACATATTATTCATTAACTCATAATCACAGTCTGTAAATGTCATTCATTTGTTGCGTAGACTATTTTCTACTACTTCATTTGTTGCGACTACTATTTTCACATCTTAACAGGAGGGGGAAAAAAACAAGAAAATACTTCATTTATCATTTAATCAAGACAATGTAATATAAACAGACTGAACCGTGTTCCCTCATAGTAATCAAATTGACCCCTGTACACTGCTGACCCCTAAACCATCTATGTAGAACTGGAATTATTTTGAAGTATTTTGAAACTTTCAGAACACTAAATATAACCATGACTCTAGAGTGTGTTATAAACACACAAAGTCATCCGTTGCATGGCCTTTGGAATGAAGCATGACCAAGGTATAAAAGCTAACTCACCAAGCCAGTTAAACACACAGTTATTTGCAGAGTTTCAAACCAGTATTGATTTGTACTCGGATGCACAACCTTAAATCTGTCTAGCATCCACCCTAAAAATGTTCCTTCTATATTAACATTTAATAAATGTAAATATCACTTACCTGTACACACTGCGCACATACTCAGAGTCATGGTTGCTCTGTGCATAGATCTTCTTTCCCATGGCAGTCTCTGAAATGTAACAAATCTGTTTTGAATTTTGATACTTGTCCACATCCTCAAACAAACTTGCATTGTCACCCTCACTAAAAACCAAAACCACCATAAACACACAAACAAAAGATATGTACATAGACCATAGTCAGGTTAGACGCCATTTATGCAGATGAAAACGAGGCTGTGAGGAATAAATTTAGTCTTTACAATGCCATGTGCTGTATAATAGTGAAAATCACATACGTTTGTCTTGTTAAAGGTACCCGTTAAGGTACTATCAGTACGTTTAAGGATGTTAAAATGTACAGAAAACTACACAAACCACAGATGATATCTAGGGCACAGAGAGTGATGTAGTTAAAGCAGTTGAAAGAGCCTTTTCCAGCTTGTTTCGCAAGTTTCTCTATGAGCACCTCTGCCTGTTCATTCATCACCTCCAGGAACTCAGTTAGTATAGAGAAATGAAATGTTGGGGTCAACATCTTACGTCTGCGTCTCCACTTATCCCCAGTACTAACAAAAGGAAAAACAGAAGGGAATTTAAGACAGGTGTCTTAGTTATTTGCAAAGGGATACTTATTTGTCTGCTCTTTATTATTGAACTAAATAGAATCAGTATTGAACTGTCTCAAGCTCAATCACAATTCTACTGTCTTCAGCTTTAACTCGCTGAATTGAACTTGATTTATAAATGATGAACTTTACACAGTTATTGAACTGAACCCAATCAACCCTGAACTGACTGGAGCTGAATAATAACACTTTAGTTTTTTTTTTAGAGCTGCTTTACAGAAGAATATGGATTAGACTTATATTGATGAAGTTGGCATCACTGGTTCTGATCTGATACTACTAACTGACCCTGTTTAATACTGTGAAGTTGCTTTGAAATGTTCCCTACAACTTGACATGATTTAAAATGAGCCTTTATTAAGTTGGAAAACAGTTTACCTTGTGAGTAGTCCTGTTCCCAGCCAGGGGTGCAGAAATTTGTATGCGTAAGCCTTGTCCATGTGAACAGGGTTATTCAGCACTGTCTGTATAAGTGGTAGGATTTGCCAAGAGTGACAAATAAAACATAAAATTGAGGACTTGTAAAATTGTCTTTGTTACCACTAGGGTTGATGATATATTAAGTATTATAACAAGTATTCATATGTTTGCAATGTAAAAATGTAAAGTACAATTTTGTTAGGAATATAGAAATGAGCAACATTGCGTCGAATATTGCAACTCTAGTTTCCCAATCCTTTCTTGTCTCACAAGTGTGAGACTGCTAAAACAGATGTGTTTAACTAAATTTGTATTGTATTTAATTCCTTACATTAAACATTTTGAATCAACTTGGCAACAATGGCTGCTGAACTGAAATAATGGTTCCTCTGATCCAGAACTTTACTATCACCACCAAAACTAGTCTTTAATCTGCTTAAACCTTTTCCTTATCCTTTTGTTGAGCTTAATTTACAGTTTGCAGCATTGGACTTTAACATACTGAATGGTCTCTTTGAATATTCTTCTAATCTTTAACGTCTTATGTATTTCTTTGTACATAGATATCATACATATAGTATATTTTTCTTTTATCTAATGCACAGTCATCAACTTTTGTGGTGCCACTAAAAAGAGTTCACTCACTATGGTTATCTTGATCTTCAAACATCTGCTCATATTGTGTAATATACTGTCACTATAGGTCAGAGACCCTGATCATAACAAGTGAGTGTGCGCGTCACATGCAAGTGGACAATACCTCGATAGTCTCAGCATGGTATAAGATGAGAAATGGGACAGGTCCAATCCATAATTTAAACAGAGGAGAATCCCAGAATTCTTTTGTGTAGCCAACCACCTGACAAAAGAATTCTGAAAGACAGTTTTCAACTTTTATACTTCAATGCATTTGAAGGGTTACTTTAATTCCAGTGCAAATGGAGTTGTTCACAGTAACATGAACTTTCTATGTTAAAAAAAGTATAGAGACAGGGAATAGTTGTCACGTAAGAAAATATACGTTTTGTTGTTGTTTTAATTTTAAAAATAGAATAATTTAGAATATATTTTATACACTTTTTGATGGTCTCTTTTGGACATTGAGTTGACAATAAGTTGCACTTATGTGTCAACTAACCCTCATTAGAGAATTAGTAGACTGTAGTAGATAAGTAGTAGATAATTTCTGCTAACTCTATTGTGATGGTCTTTGCAAGTACATTTCAACTTAATCTAACCCTAACCCTACCAGTCTACTAATGCTCACTTTAATGAGAGTTAGTAGATATATGGGTGGAACGTTACAACAGACTGTGTTAAAGGGACCATCAAAATAAAGTGAAATTGAATTTTTAAAATAGAAATGTAAAAAAATATATAGAATACTTTAGACTATAACATTAAAAATAAAAATGTAAAATAGAACTCTTGTCTATAAAGTGGTTGTCATAAACTGTGTTAAATGCATTGATTTATTGAACGATTAGAAATTGCCTATTCTTTAAAAGAATCATAGCATGTAAAAGTGCACACTTTCATTGCATTTATTTTTTTCTCATATATTATCCTTTTATTTTTGTCGTTCTCTAATATTTATTTGAAATAGTATCAGGTATACATTATATTTGATTTTATATTTATTGACGAGATTGACCCAACAAAACTCGTAAAGATTCTAGGAAGAAAAAACGGACCGTATATGCTCTTCTCACCTCCCGCGTTCGTTTTAAACTGCAACCGTCCCATGAACGATATGTGTGTCCAAGCCCGGACCTGTCTCTGGCTTCAGTTCTTTTCCAGGTTGTGCATGTCGTTTTTTCAGCACTGTAAGTGGAATTATGTCACAATAATCACGCAAACCGCACGTGCTACGAACCCAAAAGTTACACACCGCGAGCGGGACATCTTGCCACTGTATAGGCCAACAAGATGTGAGAACTTTTAACCTTTAACCATTAATATTAAAAGTTGGTGTGTAAATCATTTGAATTACAGACATTATAGCTTAAATCATGTGGTGTATGTGACAGTAATTTTGTGAACAATAGCTTTATCATCTGTCCGCTTCTCATGATCAACTTAAGAAACTGGTTTATTAAGAACAGAAAAACCCACATAGTTAAGAGGGACCTAAGCCTTACCTAGACACCAGAGTATCATGGAGAGTGGGCCCTGTTGATCTGGGTTAGTAGCAACCAGAGCAGCAACTAAAACACATTCAGAAAACTGTAGCAACTATGGCCGCCTATAGCATCATCTCTTGGGTGGGGAGGGGGGGCATCGATTCACAAAGCCAATTTCAGTATGCATCTACAAACTCCTGTTGAGCGATCCTGCCATGATGCAAACTTTGCCGATGAATCCATGCTTGCATACCAACCTGAGAAATATTTAATATTCAGCAATCCTCTCACATGCACTTTAGTTTGTTTGTTTTTGAATGAATGAGTCTTTTGAGTCTGTCCTTTTTATTAATTTGTCAAGTTTTTTTTCACTCTGTAAAACCGTAATGCGATAGGTCTACTGCAGAAAAAGAGTACAAAAAGATTGCTAGATTATGCACACATTTACCTACAAACAATTGAAACAACATTTAAAAGTGTCCTAGTGGTAATTACATTTAAAATTCAGCTGCCAGTAATTGCCAGGAAAATACACTGGATGTACTGTATTTTATGCTTTATTTCTTCCAAATATATAGTAAATTCAGACAATCAAGTAATTTAGTGTAAAAATTCAGCATTATATTGATAAATTATTTTTAAAAATAGTATTTACCTCTATCTACAGTAATTATATAACGAATTATCATACAGTAACATTTTACTGTAAACTTACTGATTTTTTTTCTTGCAAAGTACTGTCATAAGTTTGTTTTTAAAGGTGTTCCTGAGCAAAGTCTTTGGTTGTAGCCTACTGCACTGTAACAAGTAACTTTATATTAATACTGCTCAATAGTACTAAATAAAATGGTAAAATGTTGATAAATTGGGCAGAACTGGCTCTCAACACTGCAAAAAATGGCTTATCTTAAGTAAAATTATCTGCCAGTGGGGTAAATAAAATACTCTTGTTTTAAGAATATTTACTTGCCCCACTGGCAGATCATTTAAATTGTTTTAAGCAAAATGCACTTAATTTAGGTTTTTTAGGCTTATCTAGTAAAAGTATCTTGATTTTGACTAGAAACAAGACAAAAATACTAAGATAAGCCATTTTTTTGCAGTGAACCAAAAGCACCTAGTGAATTTCTATTCACAAAGTCAACCCCCATCCAGGTTCACACACACAAGAGGTGAGAAAATGTGATTTTCCAAAAGGCCTACCAATTCAGTATGAAGGAAGAGGCCACGATCAATAAATCATTGCTAAGTAGATTGTAAAGAGAAAAAAAATATCCTAAGCTTGGTGATAGTGCATTAGTGAATCATAGGAAAAAAGACGGAGAAGAAGGGTTCAATTTCAATAAATGAAAACCCTTCAACACCTACTTTGACTAATTACAAGCAACTCATTTGTACAATTTTATGTTCATTTGTTTACATTTAGAGGCCTAAACATGGTGCCTATTTGGAAGGCAATTAAAAAAAATGAAAAGAAAAAGAATGTGTTTGTTATTACAGTAAAAACGTGAGGGACGATGAGAAAAATAAAGTGGGATTGTTAATATTAGCCCATTTGATTAGATTTTTTCTTTGTGCGTTCATGAGATGCTTGGACATCAATTCAGTCGAGACACAGGTAGGACAATTTGGCAAATAGCTACTCCCCGACATTTAGCAGCAAGCCACTGAGTACCGCTGACTGCTCTAAATTTACCACTTCACTGAGTTTTACATGTCATGGTCATTAACTGTGTAATAAATACTAATTGCCACTGAGGGCATTGGGCTAGCTCTGATGCAGGGGTGCATCCTAATTATAGGGAATAGCTCTGTAAGTGAAATAAGACATTGTCTTTCTCCGTTGGGAGATAATTGTGCGGTTCAGGCCCAATTCCCACATTAAATAAGAAGTATGTACCATATTAGTCCTCTTTTCGTGGAAAATTAGTATCCCTTCGTTGCCACGGATGTAACGAAGGGGCTTGTTTGTGATTTATGTTTTGGTCATGAATATAAAACAGCTTGCTTAATCAAAAAGTAAGCATGCCGTTTAACGTGAGGCATAAGATAAAGGGTGTTCATTAGAGGCAAGCACATTGTGAACTTGATTAAGGAATAAATATAGTATGTACAATTAATAGGAAAATATGAGTTTGAACTAAATAGGCCTAATTGTATATTATATCAGAATTAAATGGCCTAGGAAACAATGGCAATTTGCTTACTCTTGATGTCTTTATTCTGGGTACAAAAAAATGCAAGTTTTTTAGGGAACTCTTGTTCCCCAAATTAAGCTTTAGCGTTAGTTTTGGCAGGTCACGTAAGTCAAGCTTGCATCAGCTGATTCTCAACTGATCACATCTACCTATAGGAATACAAAGCCTATCACAGCATCCATATATAAGGTCCATTCAGTATTATTCAGCAGCTTATCGCATTGCTCAGGAGCTAATTACCCTTCTCCATCCCCAGCTCCACCTTTCGCCAATGTCAGGACTTAGCTTTCTGATATTCCAGACTCCTTTATCTTGAATAAAGTGTCACACTTAAATATCATTAAGTACATTAACGATATCTGCCTTGTTCTGTTCTGTTAACCCTGGGGGGGTTATTATTGCTGCTCTTCCCTGCTCATTCATGACAGGCTGCATGGATGGCAGGGAGGTTTTTGCCCAGAACAGAACAATACCGCCAATCCAAACTGCATGCTAATAGTTATCATTTTTGACGATAGTGGTCCTGACAAAAATTTACTTAAATCTTAAATGGGTCAGTGACAAATAAGAGTGCCCTCAATAAAGGACTGGAAAAAAAACATTTTATGTGGTTTTGAAAAACTTGTATATGCACGTTTAAAAAAAAAACTTTCAATTTTGATAACTTAAATATTTAATGAAAATATCATGTAACTATTGCGTAAATAGTAATGTATTTTCCTTACAATTTTATACACATCTTTATACAGTTTTTTCAAGATTATTTAGTTTTTTTAAAATACTATGAATTTGTATAAATTATTGATCAAAATTATTTTTTTGTGACAATTAATTTTTCATTATAAAATCATTCATTTTCAAGAGACTGTATTGAGTTACGCTCTGTGATATAATTTCCAGTTTTAATTTGTTGTTTTTTTTTATTCTGATGTTTGCATGTTGGTTGCACCACATGACTTTTTTGCATATTAATTTTTGAAATATTAATAAACAGTAGTTTTGTTTTTATAGGGTCATTGGATGCGACATGCACATTTACAAGCTGTTTGCACTGAAATGTGTGTTGGCAGTGTGTGTACACAACCACCTTATTCATAGCTTTAAGTCACGTGACTGGCTCGAAGACTTGGAGGGCAAAACATGCATAGAACTGCAGCACAAGCCTGTCAATTTTCCATCTGTTTCACTGCCACAAATATTTAGATCACCTCTCAAAAGAATAAAACAAAGGTATGTGTGAACAAAATGCAAGTTTTGGCGACAAAATGTTGTAAAAACACTTAAAGTGCCTTAATATATTTAAAACAGTAATATTAATAAAAGATCAAATTCAATAATCACCATATTAATGATGCATAGTTTACATAGGCAAGCAGATGAGGCCGGAATATGAACGCAATCCGCTTAATGGTTCAGTGTTTTCCTTATAATGGTTTTCTATGGGAAACAATTTAATGTGACACTTTGCACATTGTGTTTATATTCTGGGTTCATCAGCTTGCCTGTACAAAATATACATCATAAATAAGGTGTTTACTGAATTTCGCCTTTTAATATCTGCGTTTTACTACTTTATAACTTAATGCAATCAGCGTAATAATAACTGGCAGTCAGTGGAGCAAAGCTTAGTTTCCTATAACGCCCCATTCACACGGGGCGTCGGCGTCAATGCCTCTCGTTTACTTTGAATGGAGTGACGTCAAGCGTTGCCGAAATGAATTGTGGGTCCGTTGCATCGCGTTGGGTCCGTTGCTTGTGGCAGAAGTTGAAAACTTTTCAACTTTTCAATCGCCAACGCAGGCGTCAGCCAATCAGATCGCCTTATGCAAATACCCTGGTGCAGACGCTAGCCAATCGCGTTAATGCAACATCAGAAAACGAATGTGATTGGCTGTTGTCACTATGACGGTCGCGTCAGCACCAAGCTTCAGAAACGCCCTCCATCAAGCGTCGATGCCGACGCCCCGTGTGAATGTACCGTAAGGGTGTGACGTCACGTGAAAACTATCAATAATGATAAAGATCCACCCAGTGTTTTTTTTTTAAATCTCGTTAAATCATTTCCTCTTTCTCAAATCGAGCCAATCTCAGATGCCTGTCTGTGTGACATCACACAGACAGGCCCCTCCCACGATTGTTTGATTGACAGTAGTGTTTCAGCCTAGGACTGCACTGGTGTCTTACCTTAAGCCTCGTTCAGACTGTCAGCCCAAATCTGATTTTGTGCATATCCGATGGAATCTGATTTGAATAACTGACTGTCCACAAAGTGTATCGCAACTGTTCATATCCGATTTGTGCGTGCATAAGTCCTCTTTCGTTTTACTGAATGTGCGTTGGTTACTATGGCAATGCCGTTGTGTTGTTATGCCTACGCTAAAAACAGCAATAACAACAATACAGTTTGCAATACAGATATTGTCTTACGACATGACAACATGTTGCCGTCGCGCTGGATTATTAGTATTATTATAGATTTAATTTTATGAGGCAGCATCAGAAACGCAGGAAGCTGGAATGTTTCATGCCATCTCCACTGGTTTCAACACTTAATAGTTGAGTATACTAGCAGTATATTGTCTTTTTCCACTTGACTTTCAGTTCGCAACAACACAAGCTTGTTTCTGCAAAGACGTTTATTATGTTTTCTACAAAAACGTCTTACTTTTTACATTTTACGTAGCGTGAGGACGTGAAAAAGCTACACTAAATTCGATCTGACCGGTCAGATTGAAACTGATTTCCAGGAATGTGATTTGAATAGGATTCCAAACCACATACGAATGTAGCTCGAAACGGATTTGCAAAAATCTGATTTCATGTAGTTCGTTGCCATTCAGACTATCTAAATATGATCAGATTTCAATCGGATTTGCACAAAAATCGGATTTGGGCTGACAGTCTGAACAAGGCTTTAGACCCGCTCTGAGTGAGCAGTCATCAGTCCGCCATTGTTTCACCGCCGGAGCAGATGTGGACAAGAATGACTCCTAAGCGATTGAGTTGTTTTGTTGTTGGATGTAATAATGAACATAGAAGTCGTTGTTTACTCCCGACATCTGAGCCACTGGAGACGCAGTGGATTATGTTTGTTTTTTGAAGGGAATGCGCCCCTGATCTACCTAAATGCATATATCGTCGCGCGAATCATTCGTGATCCACGTCCTCTCCAGAATAAGTGAGTGCGGTTTTTATTAATGAATCTTTGCAAATCGCCTTTCCTAATAACGAGGATAATAATGATCAAATTTCACGATGAATGCAGCTAAAGTTTACCGTCTCTCAGAGAGCGGCTCGATAGAGAGGGGCGGGGTGAGCAGAGCTCATTGAAAACAGCTTGCTCTTAAAAGAGTTGTTTTTGTCAGGGTAAAAACTGTGTAGTTTTACACTACCACAGACCGCCCGGCCCCACCATTGAGAAATTTTAATCAAATTATGTTACAGACTTTTCATTAAGACCCTAAAGAATCATATCAACTTGTGGAAAATGGGCATCCGATGACCCCTTTAACCTCTTAACTGTCACCCCCCCACCCCCCTTTTTTTGAACATAGACGTGGAAGTGCACTATTAAAACTTAAATTGTTATAATTCATGAACACTTTTGTAATACAACCTAATGTTGGTCTCTTTTAAAGAAGACCATCAGCAGGTCATTGCATAAGTGACATCCTTTTTTTTTTTTTAAAGTATAAAAAAGTTATAGAAGTTTAAATTTACTGTAACGAAAATGTACTGTACTATTTTTATTTTATTTTATATAAAATAAATATTTTACAAAATATTTTTTAATCCAAAATTGATATAAAATTAAAGCCATGTGTCTAAATATGTTGTGTTCCAAATTTGAAGTTGATATTTAAAAAAAATGTGGTTCCTATGCAATTTTCTTTAGGTGTTATACCACAAACAGCCACCAGGTGCCATCCAAACCCCATTGAATTTTTTTAATGCATTTTTCTGTCATCTTACTTCTATCACAAAATAACCACCAAATATGAAATCTTGAGACTCAGACCTTTCCGACAATATGTATTTTGTCAAGATTATAAAATGTTTTGATTCCAAAAGACCATAATACATTTTGTAATATGACACCCCACACTAAGGGGGAGGAGCCCGCTAAAAGATTTTAAAGTACCATTTCCATAGTAACTCAATGTCCGATTTCAAAATGGTTTTCAACAGGATGAATCTTGGGCTTCTAGGCTTTCAAATGATATATAATTATGATGATTACTAACTGATAGGGAAAAAGCCCACAAATGGACAAATATTTTTTGTGACAAAGGTCAGAACTCCTGTTATGAAGTATATGTTTTGAGGTGCACTCTTGTCATAAATTAATCTATTATTGTTCCTACATAATTTTAACAACAAACAGTAGTAAAATATCTATTTAGGAGTCTTAGTTAGTTCACCCAAAAATGAAAATTAGGCTGCGTTTTACTCACCCCCGAGGCATCCTAAGTGTATATGACTTTCTTCTTTCAGACTAATCCAGTCGGAGTTATATGAAAATTGTCTTTGATCTTTCAGCTGTTTAATGGCACTCAGCGGGTGTTGCATTGCTTCAGTCCAAAATACTTAAATAAAAAGCCCATCCATAAAAAAAAGTGTCTCATACGGCTCTGGGGGTGAACAAAGGCCTTCTGTAGAAAATCGATGTGTTTTTTTAAGAAAAATATCCATATTCAAAACGTAAATAATCACTTTAATGTAGCTTGCGCCAGCAGTTGTACACAGAAGTAGTTCCGGGAGCATGACGTATGAGTTCAGATTTGTGCATGCGCCGGTGAGTCTCTTGAAAACCAACGTTTGTTTACAGGAGCGAATGAAGCAAAGTTTCCTTACTTTAGCAACGGAAAACCAGTCTCCTCTTGGCTTATATCGAAATCCTCTGACATTCTTCTTTACAATCCTCGTTTTGTACTTCTAATAAGCGACCATTGTTTTGTTTTGATCTCTCCACTGCATTTCCGCGATCATCACTTCTGAGCGGCGCATGCGCAAAACCGACCTCATACGTCATCCGCCCGGAACTGCTTCTGTTTACAACCTTGAGGCAAGCTCGTCTCCATGTACCTTGCCCAGTCTTGCCCCCTGGAGAGGACACTCCAGTTTCGCCGTCTGGTGAGAGCACAACACAGAGGACAGCAGTTTATGAGTTATAAGTCCATGCTCAATTGGCGTAGAGTCGGCCGCTACAGGTTGCCCTTGATGGTGGGAGGGACCATTGCAGTCCCACTAGTCAGCTATCGCCTGCCTCAAGCTGGGCAGCCCCCAGCCAGTAAGGTGCTGACCCGCCACGATCTGCCTGCTTCAGAGGGTGCCTGGAGCTTAGAGTCCTATAACTCAACAAGCAGATCGTCAACCAAGCACCAGGCAAGCAACAAAAGAAGAAAACCAAGTCACCAGCCCTCCGGGTCGGAAGCTGGAACGTACGGACCATGCTGCCCGGACTGACCGACGATCTTCAAGAAATTGACGATGCTCGCAAGACTGCAGCCATTCATCGTGAGCTGCACAAACTTAACATTGATATTGTAGCCTTGCAAAAGACACGACTTCCAGATAATGGATCCCTAAAGGAGGAACACTACACCTTCTTTTGGCAAGGGAAAAGTGCAGATGAACCCAGAGAGCATGGGGTAGGCTTTGCTGTGAGGAATACACTGCTACAGATGATAGAACCACCAGCAGATGGTACAGAGAGAATCCTCAAGTTGTGCCTTTCAAGAGAGGAGAGACCAGTCAACATCATCTGCGTTTACGCTCCAACACTTCAGGCTACAGTAGAAACAAAAGACCAGTTCTACGAGGTACTAGATGCAACCATTAGCAATTTTCCATCGTCAGAGCATGCCTACATTCTGGGTGACTTTAATGCAAGAGTGGGCGCAAACCAAGAGGCATGGCCAAATGTTTTAGGTCATCATGGAGTAGGCAAAATGAACGACAACGGTCAGAGNCATTTACCTTCTGTTTCAATCCCATTAGGTTGTGGGTCAGGAAGTTGATGACCTTGGTGAGCTTTTTGTAGACATAACTCTCGCTTGAGTCCTGAGTCTGAGGTACACTTCCCTCTCTGTGTCCAGTTGCTTTCGGCTAAGTAGGTGGTCGTCGGCCCTGGGTAGAGGGTGTTCCTCACAACGCCTGGCCAGCCCTCTCTGGTCTGCATTCTGGGCAGTTAGTCTGAGCATCTGAAACATTTTGGCACACTTGTGTTGAGAGTAAGGGCTAGAGACAACTACAAGATCAAAACAGAGTGTGAAGGCTAAAATAGTTTTGGGTCAGCATATGGTTTGCTGAAAAGGGCGTAAACAGGATTTTGATTGATGACTTAAGACTACTGTCAAAATATTGTCAAATTATCACTCAGAATTTACTGACGGCTCCCCAAACAGGCTCAATCTCTGAGGTATGAAGGAGAAAAGGGAAAAGAAGAAGGAAAAGGAGAGCATTTCTATTAAGAATATGCTTATTATTTGGTGCTCAGGACAATAGTTATGCCCTAGTATTTGTCTAGATTACTTGTGTAACAGGGTCATAAAAATTAAGGCACATGTTTGAAAATAAACAAATAAAAAAAATAAAAGTGTCTCTGGTTCCTTTTGAGGTACAGAGAGAACATCAAGGGGGCATAACAAGTAAATGGATTTAAAATTAGCTGACTGCTATGAACAAAACAAGGTAATCATTCTGGTAATAGGAACAAATAGCAGCACTAGTGATTAGTGTGTTACTAAAGCACCCAAATACCTTAATGAGTCTTCCCTCGATAGACAGTTAAGATTTAATTAAATTTAGATTTAAGTAACTAGTAACTAAGCAATAGCATTCAGGAAGGATACATCTAAGATAGTTACATTCGCTGAGACGAATTGAAGATGGGGAAACATAGAAAAAGAAGAAAAAGAAGAAAAAGAAAGTGAAAAATCAGAAACCATGGATTAGGTTAAATTCAAATTACTTCACAATGCATACACACATGCTGTATTTAAAAAAAACTTCAATTTAAGAGTGCTAACCCCTAATTGTTAAAACTATTTGGTAGCTTAGCCTAAAATGAAAATATGCTAAGTCGTGTTAGCTTAACGGCTTCAGATGGTTTGTTTACAACATGGCGTGTTGTACTATGTGAAGTTAGCACTTCCTGTGACAAGTTTTTGTCACGGTAACCAATGCATGCCAGTGTAATTAAAGCAGTTTAATGTCTGTCTATTTTAAAAAGTCACAGTTTTAGAACATGGTGCTTTCAGCCTTCAAGACTTGTCGCATTACATAAGCACTTCGGTGAGTGCTTCACTAATGCAACAATAAACTTCTTGCACATGTTTAAAGAATTACAAAACGTGTTTACTGTAAGTTAAAACCGTTTTAAACATATATGTAGTTATGTTTGCCTCACTTATGAGTACTAAAGTACAGTATTACACATTTAGTTTCACTCAGAGAGTGAAACACAGTAATGGCCACCAGGTTGCTAGGCTTGTATATACTGTATATGCAGTCAAAGTTTAGATGAATTGCTTCAATCTAATTATAGTTTATAAGGCCTTTATGCTGTAGAAAGGGAGCAGCGCTCACATCTACCTTGATATAACTGTACTGAGATTTCTTCTTCAAAGGAACAATTTAAAAAATACTGCAATTTTGTGATTTCTTCACTCAAGCATATTACATTATGGTACAGTTGGACATGCCGCTGAGCTGAGATTCGGACTTACGCTTTGTCAAGAAAGATTTATGCTTTAATACTGAAATTAGGGTCTCTTTGCTAAAATCAGATTAACCTTAAACCGATGCCATTAAGCATGAAATACAAAAAGACTCTCACAATTATAATAGCGGAACCAATTCAAACCCCCACTTTATCTGAATCTAAACAAGCCAGCAAATAGGGACACAAAAACGTATCTCAAGTCACGCCCTATTCTAACCTGGGCTATCAAGCACACACTTTTAAGTTGCCAGTGTTTAAACTCCTAACTTTCGTTTTATCATACCCGCATATTCTCCACCAAAATCTTAGCGGATCAGCTCATGGGGAAATATTAATAATTAACCATAACTAGTTATAATTAACTATTAATATTTTAGATCCACTGTAGATATTTAGCTGACAACTCAGGGTCAACCGTCTTGTCAATTATAAGAACGTTAATTTCCTGGTTAAGGGAAATAACTTCTTACTGTACAATTCTATAAGTTTGTAAAGTAAATCTGCATGATTATTGACTCCGATTATGAGTAAACAATGAACACGTCCAAGTGTGATACAAGTAAGGTTTTTATTAACTACATAAACACTTAAACTATTCTAACATACTACATAAACACATTAAGCGGGTCTAACATACACACACACACACACACACACATAGTTGGTATAGGAAAGGGTTAAAGCTAAACTCAGTACAGAAAAGAGACATAAGAAATGAAATTTATGGAACCATTTGCATATTCAACAGATCAAAGCCTTCAGGGATACGTCAGATTCTGAGTGCAAACACACCTTTGTAAAAAGGTGCAAAATATACCTAATGTATCAATTAATAAGAATAAGTTTGATACTTAGCGAGTCTCGGCGGTTTGAAAGAGATTCCTGATGCAAATCTTAAAGCTTCCCGTTGATCTTTGTTGAATTCGGGTCGATGAGAAGAACCAGGTTGAGTCAGTGTCACTTGATGAATGGAAAAGACTAGGCCGAAGAAAAGCCTGGCACAAATGCTTTGGTATCCTGAAACGTTTTCTCACATCATCTTAGCTTCGACCGAACCACCGACTGGAGCGGGTCACATGAAGTGTGGCCTTTAAAGTAGGAGAAGATCCCCGCCTCTCAAGATGGGCTTATCCAATGAGAAAAGCCGGAATCCAAAGTGGGCGTTTTGAGATCCTGTGGAGTTTATGGCTCTTTGTGTGGAAACATGGTACTTTAGTATCTGGAACTTTGATTGAAAATAATAAAGGTTCTCAGGGCACTAATATATAGCCTACGTACCAACAAATAATATACAATCTTGTTTAGATCATAAGAAGGCGAATTCATAGATAATAAACAAGCTATATGTAAGGTTATATTAATGAGTGTTTTATCGTAAGCATGAATAAAAATAGTCTATACTACAACAGATTAATACAAAACAGCAATAATACACACAATGGACTGAAGAAAATGTGTGTTCATTCAAAGAAAGGTTTTCCTCTGAATTAATTAGAGAACAGTCCATTTCTCTGTGCATTATGTACCCCCTTGTTTGGAGAAAGCTAGAAGAGAGCCGGCTCGCATTCCCAAGGGTTGTAAATGTATCGGGTTACCTGAAACCAGGGTCTGTTCGGCGTACGGGGTGTGACAAAGGATTTGTGAAATCTAGTAACAAAATCATATATTGTGTGTGGAGTGGCACAGACGCCTACATCTTGTGAGTCAAAATATGGCAATAAATCTGTCAATTAGACTAAGGAGACATTGGGGCTGTACCAAACAAATGTAGTATAAATCAACAAAATAACGTACAATGGCCGAGGAAACAAGTGGCATCTGAAGTGACATTTAAGTCACACTGTTTAATGCAGCTCAGAGGGACATGGGATGCTTTAAACTGCAGTTACAAATGCACAAATAATGTTTTGATATTTAAAACATGAAATGTTGAATACTGACATTTGAAATTATTAAAAATATATAAATGTGAAATTTAAACCACCAGTAAGTGGCAGCAAGTCACTGTTAATAAGTCATTGCGAATCATTTAAACTGTTGATTCATTCAGGAACGAAAACACTGTCATGTTTTTGTTTATTGAACTGTATATTAATATCATATAATTTTAATATCACATTTAAAATCATGTTGATTTTTGGAGAAAAGAAACAACAATGATATATAAATGATATTTATATAAACAATATAAAATTATATAAATTTATATATATTCTGCTCCCATATCTTGAATTTTGTGATCATTCGAAATGTATTTTAATAAACCGAATCATACAGTGAAAGAAAGCACTGAATGCGCACAGGCACTAGTCTAACCTACTACACTTCACCACACACTGTTTCTCTGGCATTTTCAAAGGCACATAACATAAAATACTGTGGCTTGGCATGATACACAGTCTAATGGTCTAACGAAATTCAATTTTAAACATCTTTTACGGTACCCATTGTATGGCCCTTATATGACCTATTTGAGCCAATGCAGATGCATGAAGTTATCTCAGGACGAGACCGCCCTGATTGTAAAGCAAAACGTGATTGGCTATAGCGAGATCGTGCTATGATTGGTCAGCGAATGTGGCTGTTATCTGATTGGCTTGAGTAGACGGTGGGGAGTCCACGTATTTGTGGATTGTCAACACGTCTTGACGCAAGAAATGTTTCACAATTAGCAAATGCACAGGACGCGATTCACAAAAGCGTGCAGCTATCTACAAATGCACAGGACACGATTCACAAATGCGTGCGCTATCTACAAATGCACAGGACACGATTCACAAATGCGTGCGCTATCTACAAATGCACAGGACGCGATTCACAAATAAATGCCAGGCAAAGTTGTGGTTGTGACATAAATATACTGTATATTTGTGAATGTTTTTTATTTGCTAATCTCATTTTATTTATTTGTGAATTTAATTCATGTTTGTGAAACTTTAAGATTTATTTGTGGATCTCATTCTATTTATTTGTGGATCATAATCTATTTATTTGGAATTAAGCAACAATTCTACCCCCATAATAGCTAATGGTGCATGCAACAACAACGTGAAGAAGTGTAGCAGTCATAGTCAGAGGCGTCATGCCCATTCAAAGTTTTCAGATTTTTGAGCCAAGTGGATTTTGAGTGCAGCTTCCAAAAGACAAAAAAAAATTGCCGATTAATATTTTCTATATTTAATACAATCACACCGGCGTGATTAGAACGTTCAGTGCGTCATATCATCAGCTGCTAAATTCAAATCTGCGCTCGCTGGCTGGCACTGAGCCAGATATAGATGCGTTTTTACAGCCCTGCGCATTAACCAATCACACACGATGCTGTTGAGCTTATCAATGCAATGACCAATCAGAGGTGTTCAGATGAGTCATCGCAAAAATGCCGGTGTTTTCTTGATCACCCGCAGACTGGCGAATTCTCTCGTCAGAAACTACAAAGGTCAAATGTGTGTATGAATCTGTAAGATATTAATTTCATAGTGTAAACAGCTTCAGTGATTTTAATGGGAGTTTTTGAGAGTGCTTGAACTTGACTCAGTTAGTGAAAATGTTCTTTGATAAAGTAAATGTTCTTTGCTCTCTTTCTGTACAATGAAAGTGTTATGATTAGTAGCCTAACTTGCAATGTTTTTATTCACATTACATTTCAATGTTAAATTCACATTAAATATAAAGTCAGTCGTATTAAAAATATGTTATGGCATGACACCCATATCTGTTAATTAAGTAAACGAACAGGTTGTTATGCATAGTTAATAGATTACATTATTAGGTTATTTTGACCATCGCCCACTATAGATCAACATAATCTATAAAGGTGAGAATCAAGATATTTCATGATGCGTTTGGAGATGTTTCGAATAAAAAGGAAAAAAATAAATAAAACAGTGCTATTGTGGCTGCTGTACGTGTGTCACATGACGACCCCCCGTGTCGTGCCCCCTCAAAAATAATGAATGCATGACGCCCCTGGGCTACCTACTATCACTTGTACTGCACGTTTCCTCAGCCTTGCCAAAAGAAATGTCCGTTTCCAGGTTACAGCGATTGGAGCTGCAGTTATTCATCTCCACGGGAGAGGGAGGTATTGAGCGCATTAAAGTAGTCGGACAAAACATGTTAAGGGTCATCATGTTTTTATTAGTGCGTTTTACTTAGGTTAACGTAGATACTGTACTGATACATCATGCACTCACACAATATGTTTTATATATATATATAAATGGTAAAATAACTAATTTTCAAACTGATCAGATCATTTAAATAAAGGTGGCGCGTAGCCTACACCAAACTAGTTCAAATATAGTTCATATTATTATATTTTTATATTATATCATGTAACAGTAATATTGTTTGCACTTACCTCTTCTGTTAGACTTAAAGTTGAGCGTGTTGCCTAGGAACGGGTAAATTGGACTAATCTCAGGGACAGGTTTCAGTTCTCTCCATTTATACATGTAATTTTTAAGCAACTGATATGTTATGAAAGTCAGCACAAGTAGAAGTGAGACAAAAACCACCGATCTGTTCAACAGTTCACCAACTAGCATTTTTTACGTTTTGTTAGATCTGTAGTAGGTTTTAGGTAGCTCCCGCCTGTAAATGGGAACTGAAACCATGTGATACCCCCCTTAAGACATGGGATGAGTTTAGATTTTCAAATACACACCATGACTTTTGTTTGTTGTTTATTCTGCACAAGCAGAATAAAAGCAGAAAAACCAATTTGATCACAATTTTCATTTAATGTTTCATGAAAAAGAATAAATCATAAAGACTTCTTGTAGAGCTGATATTTTAGATATGCTTTTTTATTCTTTTTATTTTATTTGTATACATTATATAGGAGGCCAAGGCTAGTTATCACATATGAAAGTTGTCACATATGGCAGTATGTCCATATGTTCATAAGACTTAAAAAAAAACAAAAAACGATGCTACGAAATATTCAGTGGCGTAAAAGGTGTCAACTTGCCCCGGTCTCCCCTATACAGTACCAAAAAAAAATGGGAAAAAGCTAATTAGATTAGTTTTCATCTTGTTAAAGAAATGACAACTGGATGGCTGCATTGTACAAAATATTTCAATTGGTTAAATACTCAAACAAAACATTTACACCATTTAGCATTAACACAGACTTTAGAAAACAGACAAAGTGCAACATAAGTTTGTACTAAGTAGTACAAAAATAATTAGTACCTAAGAGAAAATACCAAAGCTTCTTACCCACGCTGCTCCACTTAATTTATACTGCTCCACTGTATTTTGTTTGACTAAAACTTAAAAATGGAGGGGGAAATTAATACATTTGTTTTTTTTAAATATTGATATTTATGTAATTTAATGGATTTGATTTTTAAAAGTGGTTCCTAAATACATATTTTACCTTTTATATTTGACCCTGATGGCAGTGGCCAGCTAAAGGTCAGAATAAATGAAACTGTTATGGTCACAAATGTGAGTGTCTCTAAAGGGATCTCTTTGAGCATAAAAAATATGTAAAAAAAAAAAACCTAGTACCTTACACAGCGGGCTCTATTGTGTCTACACACTTATCTAGTTTGGAGTTGCAATGGTATTATTCTATTGTGATAACTAAAGAGGATAAAGAGGTATAGTGAAACTTTTCATGTGAGTGAATTTATCTGTTTGCTTAAAATAATTTGCCAGGTCACATTTAGCTTTTTCTTTAAAAGGCCATTGGATGTCATGTCTGGTAGGTGGTGTTTGCTTGGAAGCAGCAATCTATAATCTCACTTGCAAATTCTTTTGAAATGTAAATGTATGAAACTGAAAGAGATGAAACAGAGAATGCAAGTAAGGACCTAGACCTAGCACAAATTAAACATGCTTTGCATTTGAAAAAAAAAATTCTAGTTGACCCTGTTGGTAGAAGCTATTGCTGAGCAGAGTTTCTGATGGAAAGCTGGGATTCGTTCCCTGTGTAAAGGCCAGTTGAGAACACAGTGAGGTTTCAACATGCCACGACGAAGATGCAGAGAGCGGTTCAGACTGTAATCAGTTACATCTTGCAAAAAAATCAGAATCAGCGAGTCACGATTGTCCTCCATTACCTGGTGAACTGCATGATGGGCTTTGAATCTGAAAGTAGGAGAAGGAGAAAGTGTAAATACTTCTTGAATTGGGTAAGCCACCTGTGCATTTCAGTAAATTCCAGAAAAGGAAGCATGCGTTTGGTGAATATGTAAGGTGTATCTTTGAGGATCTGAATGTACCTTAAAGAATCAAAACTGGTCAGTGGTTTGCATTTAATTAATGGTCACTAAATATACAGGTGCATCTCAATAAATTAGAATGTCGTGGAAAAGTTCATTTATTTCAGTAATTAAACTAAAATTAAAACTCGTGTATGAAATAAATTCAATGCACACAGACTGAAGTAGTTTAAGTCTTTGGTTCTTTTAATTGTGATGATTTTGGAAAACCCACCAATTCACTATCTCAACAAATTAGAATATGGTGACATGCCAATCAGCTAATCAACTCAAAACACCTGCAAAGGTTTCCTGAGCCTTCAAAATGGTCTCTCAGTTTGGTCAAGGCTACACAATCATGGGGAAGACTACCGATATGACAGTTGTCCGGAAGAAATTCATTGACACCCTTCACAAGGAGGGTAAGCCACAAACATTCATTGCCAAAGAAGCTGGCTGTTCACAGAGCGCTGGATCCAAGCATGTTAACAGAAAGTTGAGAGAAGGAAAAAGTGTGGAAGAGAAAAGATGCAAACACACCGAGAGACCGCAGCCTTTGAGGATTGTCAAGCAAAATCGGATTCAGAAGTTGAGGTGGAATACAAGGAAATGGAAACTGAGGGATGGGGTCAAGGGCATCAAGCAAGGCCCCCACCATAGTGCACGAATTTGGCTGTTTTTTTTTTGTAACCAAAGGGTTTGGGTTTGTATTTTTTTTTTCCTCTTGTTAGCACTCATGAACCACAGAGCAACGTCAGAGGCGATCTTACCTGGTAAGGAGACGCAAAAAATGGACTGTTTGCCAGTGGTCAAAGGTCTTTTCAGATGAGAGCAAGTTTTGTATTTCAATTGGAAACCAAGGTCCTAGAGTCTGGAAAAAGGGTGGAAAAGCTCATAGCCCAAGATGCTTGACGTCCAGTGTTAAGTTTCCACAGTCTGAGATGATTTGGGGTGCAATGTCATCTGCAATGTCATCTGCTGGTGTTGGTACATTGTGTTTTTTGAAAACCAAAGTCCCGGCACCCGTTGTGTGTACCAAGAAATTTGGAGCACTTCATGCTTCCTTCTGCGACCAGCTTTTTGAAGATGCTGATTTCATTTTCCAGCACCTGCACACACTGCCAAAAGCACCAAAAGATTCAATGACCATGGTGTTACTGTGCTTGACTGGCCAGCAAACTCACCAGACCTGAACCCATAGAGAATCTATGGGGTATTGTAAAGAGGAAAATGAGAAACAAGAGACTAAAAATTCAGATGAGCTGAAGGCCACGGTCAAAGAAACCTGGGCTTCCATACCACCTCAGCAGTGCCACAAACTGATCACCTCCATGCCACGCCGAATTGAGGCAGTAATTAAAGCAAAAGGAGCCCCTACCAAGTATTGAGTACATGTACAGTAAATGAACATACTTTCCAGAAGGCCAACAATTCACTAAAAATGTTTTTTTTTTTATTGGTCTTATGAAGTATTCTAATTGGTTGAGATAGTGAATTAGTGGGTGTTTGTTAAATGTGAGACACAATCATCACAATTAAAAGAACCAAAGACTTAAACTTCTTCAGTCTGTGTGCATTGAATTTATTTAATACACAAGTTTCACAATTTGAGTTGAATTACTGAAATAAATGAACTTTTCCATGACATTCTAATTTATTGATATGCACCTGTATTAGTAGTTAGCCTTTTTGAATCAGTTATAGATAATAAGGAAAATGTTACTTACTGCCTACACCAAGGATCCTTCAGAAGCATTTCTGTAATAACAAAAATAATTTTCCTGGATTGTCCCATGTTTTCAACAATGGTGTCAAGTTGAGAAAAGCCAGGTATTGCATCTCTGTCTTCAAGAAAAAAATTGAATTTTTCATCCTCTAGGGGAAGCAAGCTTCGTTCCACCCATGGTCTGTCCTCAGCACTGTGGATGATATATGCATCATATGCATATCTACCCTCAGTAATGCTTTCGTCCTTCAGTGACCCCAGCATACGGTTTACCATTATGCTCCAGAAGAACTGGATTCTCCATCCTTGGAAGTGTGCCAGAAAAGCTGTGAATAACAACATTAACACTGCTGTGCTACTCAAAATGTACAGTGCCTTAAAAGGTGTCATATCCTTACAGGACAATGGGTCAAAGTGCATAACAGAGCGGTTAAAGTAGGCATTTGGGGTGTTACAGATATAACTTTGAGGGAACCCAGGAACGCTGGCATTGGTGGAGTTAAGCCACTCCGAGAACCACAGGATGCTCTCGCAGGTGCAGTCAAAGGGGTTGTGGTCCATGTAGAGATCTGTCAGGTTGGAAAGTGGCACACCAAACGTGACACGTTGAACAGATGTTATAAGGTTCTTTTGAAGATGCAAATACTTTAAAGACTGCAGGTCATCAAAAACAGAGGCATGCAGCTGATCCAAGAGATTACCACGGAGACTTAGCTCATGTAACTCAAAGAAGCTGCGCAAAGCATTAAGTGGAATCTCATCTAAACCATTGTAATCCAGATCCAGAACAGACAGTTTTGTGGCATCCTTGAGGAACAACACTGGACCACCAGGGTTGGCCGTCTTCCACAACCTAGCCAAGTTGTTGTGCTGCATTTTGAGCACTTTCAGATGGTACAATCCTTTCAGAAAGCCAGCATTTATGTTTGCAATATTGTTATTACTGAGATCTAGAATTGTGAGGTTGACAAGTGGCTTAAACGGAGATGGTTCCATATCTAGGGTCCCTTTTAGGGCACGGCCAAGCTTTAGAGTCCTTAATGTAGGGACATGGATGAATGACGTATTGGTAAGGGAAATACATTGCTGGTTTATAGACATGTCAATCTCTTTAATGTTAGAAAGGCCCTCTAACTCATCTCCTTTCAGCTGCTGATTAATGAAATTGTGACCAAGTAGGAGTGTAGTGAGGTTGCCCAAACTTGAAAAGGCCCCAGGCGCCAACTTGTTGATACTCATGGCAGTAAGATTAAGAGTCTGAAGGTGTGGAGATTCTTGCAAAGAAGCAAATGTTGTGTTTGTGACTGTCTTCAACCCTGTGATGCTCCAACTCAAATCCAGTGTCTTCAGGTGCAGAAGCCCAGAAAAGATATGCTCAGTTATCTCTCGGAATGCAGTATTTGCCATGCATAGATGCTCTAATTGCACTAAATGGAGGAAAGAGAAGTCTTCAATAACTGGTAAGGACGAAGTATGACTCTTAATCAGTGCTTTCTGCAGGTTAAGCTGTCTCAGGTTTCCCAATCCAAGAAAGGTGTCCTTAGTTAGGTGTTTTAGGGAGTTATGCTCCAGGGATAAACTTTCCAGTCTGGGAAACCACTGAAAGGTGCCATCAGCAATCTTTGTCATTTTGTTGCTGCTGAGGTCGAGCACTGTGATGTTAGTCTTGTCTAGACCTTGGAAAGTTGTGTTTGAGAGGGTGACCTGTTGAGTGTTCTTCAGGGAAAGGTTTCGCAAAGCTGTGCCAGCAAGTTCTTCACAAAGACTGGTGGTAAACTGAAGGCTGATCTTGCTGTAGTCCAGCACTAAGTCAGAAAGTCTGGCAATAGTCTGGAAACAGCCATTCTCTACCTAGGTTAACAAAACAATTGAAAAAGAAGACAAAGGTTTGTTGGAACGACAGAGCTAAACCAGGTTTAAAAAACTACACATTATAGCATTGAGTTGGTTCACATGCAAAGTTATATTTGAGCTACAAATTATTGTTTTTAGTTCAACTTATTTTTTTTTAAATGCATATAAACATACTAATTGACTGTCCCTTATTTAAAGGTTTAGTTCAATTTGCATTTGTTTGTTAATCTAATGCTACAAAAGCACTTGACAATACCACATTTCATTAGCATGATGTTTTCAGGTCATGTCAGTAATCGGAGTCAAAAGTTATTCAATATTATTTCACAAAGAAAACAACACAGCAAAGTCCAATTGGCTGAGCACCAAAAATAGAAATGTAGTCCTAACAGCTTTCCAAGAAAGATAAGGATAGATGTGAGTAAACACACACTGTGGCAAACATGCATGGTAGTATCTGAAATTCTGAAAGGGTTTTATATATATAGATACTCATGTGCTTTCAGTGAAAGTAACCTGACATGTGTCACATTCTGTTCCTCTTACCTTTTTAAGAGACAGAAACGAGAGTATCAGAACCCGAAATGCAGAGGAACTGCTGAGGAATGAGAAGTCGTTTTTTTGCAGTACAGAAATTTCATTTCCAGAGAGAACAAGGGTCATCAGGTTTGGCAGCTGAGGTTGTGTGCCCAGTTTAGCTGATTTAAGTGTGTTCCGAGATACATCCAACCACGTCAAACTCTACATAGGGAGGAAATGTTAATGACATGTATTATCTATAAGACCATAACAGACTAGAAAAAAAAAAGTTTATTCTGGTTAGAGGCCACAGCACGAAATCAGTTATTGGCTTATTACTGTTAGCTAGAGTTTTACCAGTATGAAAACATGGTTTAAATCTTTTTCTCTCATTGAACAGGCAACAAAGAAAGGGTGAGGCTAAACAAACCAATGAGGCTGCACATTATCATTCATATTCATGACAGTACTGATCTTGTCTCTTTGGTTTCACACACAATTAATCATAATAGCCTGTCCCTCTATGTAAATATTAGTGCTAGATGACACTGTAGCTAGGAGGCACCTAACTGAATTATACTTTAAACAACCACATAAAAAGCCACCTCAAACTTTTTATTGCATTTAATATTTGCGTTTAATATTTACTAGAATGTCTTCATAAACATACCTTAAGAACAGAGAAGGGCTCCCCATTTAGCTTCAGCCTATTGTCAGACAGGTCAAGTCGCGTTAACTGAAAACAGTTTTTCAGGTATTTCTCGCTTATCAAATGCACTTCATTGTGTTGCATATTAAGACTTTGCAGGTGTGGCAGAGAAAGACATAGATCCTCTTCTATGACAGTTAAAGAGTTGTAGCTGGCATCTATATTCATCAGATTTGAGTACAAATGCAGAGAAGACAGAGTTTTTAGTCTATTGTGAGACACATCCAATGTGGTGACATTTTTGGGTAAGTCCGCTGGGACTGCATCCAGATTCATATGACTACAGTCTACTTTGGTATTCCCAATTGTACATTTTGACTTGTGTGGGTATGCAGTGCCTGCACAGTGGCCATGGAAACACATGCAGAACAAGGGCAACAATATGAGTTTCATCAGTTCCATATATTTTCCTGCCTTCCTATTTTTTTCCTCAAGTCAAGCTGTAATGAACATAACAGTATTATTGACAACAGTATTTCATTCACAGTATGAAAGGTTATACACAAGTTTATACACAGTACAATTTGCTAGCAAATCATTTCTGTTAGTCAAAATAAGTGATATTTTGCTACTGAAAAGTCATTCAACTGCATAATACTTTTAAACAAATGCATTATACACGATATTAATCTGTTGCAAAGTTTTAATGCATGTGTGATCATCATGGACTTACATGAATTGTGACAATCTAATTTCCCTCGTTCAGCTCAAATATCAGCATGGTTAAAGTGTTTCAAGTGTGAAGCAACTCAAGACAGTCCACCTTGTATAGCCATATCATTTTTGCATGGGGGAAAATAACCTTCAATAAGGAACAATTCCTCTTTCGTAAGAAGTGAAACAAACGAAGAGGCGGATCCTCTCCCGCAGACGTGTCCTAGATATCATATTTCGTCTCTCAAATTCGACACAGAGCTCAAGTGATTAGGCTACTTATATTTGATTACACGTTCCTCTCATTATTTGAATGCACATTCGATCGGATTTCTAAGTTGTTCATGACAATTGCAATCGCATCTGGCAGTTTCTTGTGTCAGCGACTAACACATAACCAACTTCCTTATCATATGAACGTGCGATACATTTCATATCACTTCTGCTATTCCTGATATAGGTTTCCATCTTAATATTTTTATTGGCCTCAAAAAAAGAGAAAAAAAGGAACTGAGTAAACCGAGAGGGATTTCCCCTTTTTCCTCTAGATGCTAAAATTTAGCTACTTGCTACAGACTCTCGAGCTTTTTTTAAGACGTTAAAAATAATTTATTGCCATATATATTTTTAGTTCATTTCGATTATTTATTAATTAAAATATATAACCAAATAATGTCTTATATCAATATTCAAATGGGACGTCGCTTCAGCAGTAATTCAGCTAAATGTCCAGCTGGGGGAGCCACAGATTTCAAAATGAGAAGAAAGGGGGGGAAAAAACACTTTGAAATAACATAACGTTTCATAATAAAAAAATCTGTATTTGAATATGAATATGAACATATGAATCTCGTAGCATTGCTAACTATTTAGCCTACTTGAATTAATAGTTAGTATAATATATTGGATAGTATAGTAGCCTGTAGTTAAACATGAAATGTTATGCTGCACACTTTGAAGGCACAGATAGCTCTAGCTGAATTCCGATGTATGGATTTGCTTTCTCTATCTCTATAACAATTTTAATTCAAATTTAAATTCGGGAAATGTCATTAGAACTCAGCATTTGGTTTCATAAGACTGCAATGAACACCTTGGTGTCAGAGTTCAACAACAAAAAAAATGTCTTTGAGGAATCTCTGTGGTTCTTAAGAATTTGTATTCTGGTGTGTGCTGTTACCTAGCAACTGCAGCAGGAAGTGGAAGGGCACCTGTAATCTGATGGCTCATAGACAAACAGCAGGTTACCACTCTCTGCATCAGTATAGCTCGTGGCCTTGAGACAGAAGACCTTTCAGGATGTTTATTCCATCAGCATTTGTTAAATACAGATAAAATAATAAAATAACACCAGATTTGTACTGGTCATGACACTGTGTTTAACACCCCCTTTTCAATTTCAGCCGCATCAGTATAACCTGTCTTTTCTTTTTCTTTTACTCCAAGTATCTCTCCATACTATAGTGACTGAACAATGCTGGAAAGGTATTTTTGTGTGTGCATTTGTGTTCTTTCATGGTCAGCAATTATTCACTCCACACAAGTGATCAATATTCTGTTTGTGATGCCGGTCAACCTGTGCCTGTTTCGCTGACGCAGTTAATAGTAACATGCAGCTATTCTCACAGATAGTTACTGCAGGCAATCCATCACGCCAGGCACCCAAACAGACTCTAATGTTCGCTCTGTGACTCTGAAAGAATCAGCGGTAGGTAATGCCTGAACCATTAGAAACGTTGCATAATTTATGCTGTGTATGAATTTGCATGTAAAAGGATGAGGTTGAAGAAGCTAGTTCAGTTACCAGTGACTGTGCAGATCAGAGCTTGTATCATCTTGTTATAAGAGCATCAAGTGCAGGAATGAAACGGTAGAGTTTGTGTTAGCAGATGTATCCAGCTGATAAGGACATTTTTATACAAACCCGATTCCAAAAAAGTTGGGACACTGTACAAATTGTGAATAAAAACAGAATGCAATGAGGTTGAAGTTTCAAATTTCAATATTTTATTCAGAATACAACATCATATATCAAATGTTTAAGCTGAGAAAATGTATAATTTTAAGGGACAAATAAGTTGATTTTAAATTTCATGGCATCAACACATCTCAAAAAAGTTGGGACAAGGCCATGTTTACCACTGTGTCATCCCCTCTTCTTTTTATAACAGTCTGCAAACGTCTGGGGACTGAGGAGACAAGTTGCTCAAGTTTAGGAATAGGAATGTTGTCCCATTCTTGTCTAACACAGGCTTCTAGTTGCTCAACTGTCTTAGGTCTTCTTTGTGGCATCTTCCTCTTTATGATGCACCAAATATATTTTCTATGGTTGGACAAGATCTGGACTGTCAGGCTGGCCCTTTTTCAGTACCCGGCCCTTCTTTCTCTACCCAGCGCATGATTGTTGTATGTGATGCAGCTATGTGGTCTGGCTTGTCGTCTGTGTGGAAAATGCAAGGTCCTTTTCCCTTAAGATACGCACGTCGGGATGGATCATATCTGTCTCTAGAACGTGGATATTACCTTCAGCCATTGATTGTGACCCCTTTCCCGTCTGCTCGGTACGCCGCCCATCCCTGCCACATCTGCTCTCGCCTCCTGAACCCCCTAACCATCAGAGATTGCTATCGGCTTCTGAAAGTCTGGCCGCCGGATAACCTTGGTTTCGTCCGTCTTGTGTCGCTCTTTAGGGTCCCGGATGACATGGCGTCCTCCCCTAGCTTTGTCCCCGTCAAAGACCTTCAAATTGTTGAGATCGCTTTGCGTCTTGACCACACAGAACAGCTTTTTCCCACTTTGCCAAGTCTCATTTTATAAACATGAGCCTTGGCCCAAGAAAACGCCTATCCTTCTGAGATCAGGTGATTTAATATGGCTTCCTGTTTTTGGACCCTATAGATTTTAAGCCGGCAACGGTCGAATGGCACGGCTGGATGTGTGTTCACCGCACAATGTTTTCTGGAAGTTTCCTGCGCCCACTGTTTGACTGATTTTCCTTCAGTAGCTGCCTGTAGTGATCAGTGCCTCTAGGCCTCGAAGATCACGGCATGCCCAGTATGGTTTTATCCGGTCCTTTGACTTACGCACAGATTTTCCCATGATCTTGAATCTTTGGATGACCATTATCACTGTCGAATGATGATCACTCTAAACCTTTGCAATTTTTCTCTGAGAAACTCATTTCTGATATTGCTCCACTATTTTTCACCACAGCATTGGGAGAATTGGTGATCCTCTGCCCATCTTGACTTCTGAGAGACACTGCCACACTGAGAGGCTTTTTTTATACCCAATCATGTTGCCAGTTGACCTAATAAGTTGCAAATTGGTCCTCCAGCTGTTCCTTATATGTACATTTAACTTTTCCGGCCTCTTATTGCTACCTGTCCCAACTTTTTTGGAATGTGGAGCTCTCATGAAATCCAAAATGAGCCAATATTTGGCATGACAAATGAGCCAATATTTGGCATGACATTTCAACATTTGATATGTTATTTATATTCTTTTGTGAATAAAATATAAGTTTATGAGTTTTGTAAATTATTCCATTCCTTTTTTTACTCACAATTTGTACAGTGTCCCAACTTTTTTGGAATTGGGTTTGTATATATACATAAAAAAATCACTTGTGGTCTCAGACTTGCAGACTCTTTTGACACATAGGCCTGCTTTATTTAGCATTAATTATATTATTAATAAAAAGGATACAGGTTACACATAGAGGCTGCATTCTCAGCTTGTGAATGTGAATAACAGATAACATGACCAGTGCAAATGTTGATTGTATCCATTTGTCATTATTTTGTTTTTAAACAATACTTACAATCCAATCTTTTCCCCGTATGTCTTAGTCGCCAACCTGCCTCTGTACCTGTTCAGTTCATGCATAATTGAAGTGATAACATAATATGCTTTCTTTCTCTTCATCGCTCTAGAAAGAACTCCTCTTTTGTTTCCTCCTTTTATCTCTTCTCTCAACAATCTCTTTCAGTGTGGTATTCCCAAGCATTCTTTCAGAGATCAGAACAGAAAGATCTGACCCTTGATGCCATTGACGTGAAAAAGTCCAAATGCAATATGCAATGCTTTTATTTTAATATACAGCCAATAAGATTTATAAGACAATTATAAGATCATTTATATGAAGAATAATTAAGAAGAATAAGAATAATTAAGGAGAATAATTAAGATGTTTTATGTTTTTTAATAAGTATTTTCATGCTAACCAGGCTGCATGTTTTTTTACTAAAATCTTGTTACCCAATAATATTACAATTTTAAAAAACAGTTTTCTAGATATATTTGATCTATATCTATATATCTGTCTATATTTTAAAATATTGTTAAAAATGTATTTTAAAATACATTTTTAACAATGTATTTTTTGTATAATATATGTATTTTTGTTAGTATTTTGACTGTAGTTTGTTTAATTACAGTATATATAATTCAGGCTTGTATTAAGTACCAATGAGAAGAGGTGTATCTCCTTTCTATAGCAGTCCCGCAATTTCTATTTCTTCCGTCGCCCTAAGGAAAAGGGAAAGCAAGTAGACAAATCAAAAGGAGAAGAGGACTGTAGTTGAGAGCCTACGGTGGGTCTTGCCTTATTTGTCAGCAGTCGTAATGTCTCCCAGATTGATCTGTTGCCATTTTTATCGTTACAAAGATCTGCACGTGGAATGTGGCCTTTACAGACTGGGGATGCAGGTGAAAATATCTCCTACCAGGGAGAGAGGAAGAAAGAGAGGTGTTCGAGAAAATTTGATGGACACTAAGTAAGAGAGAAAGAACCGAGAGATATTAAAGAGCACAACCTGCAGAAATCAGCCGGCACTGGACTTCAGCTGTGGAGGAAGCACAGAGTGAAACTGTTATGTAGAACATTACTGTCCATTCACAAGCGGACGTTTCAGAAAGACAAACAAGAGAGGCGAATGCATCTGCCTACTCCTAGTGGTTTTGTGAAGTAATCCCTCAATCTAGCATCTACATATTATGCACCACAACCAATATCCTGGCTCTCTGGATTTTTGGATACTGCAACAACAGGTAAGAGATATTATCTATCTATCTATCTTTCTACTCTATCTATCTATCTAATGTGTGTGTTTACACTTTTCCTAAGTATTACACTGCGTTAGCAGCCTGCATTCTCCTTTTGCTGACAAATGCTGTTATAGTCACTTGCTCTAGTGTAGTGGTCCTGTGGGTGTGCAGAGTGTCCTGATGATTGTCTGAAAAAAAAGGAATTGCTGTGGGGTACTAGCGGTGGGGCCGTTTTCATCCTCCTCTGGGTTAAGTAACTGGTACAAGTACTGGCCGCGGTTGTAGACACGAGCGCAGATCTACGGTCGATATCTACTAACTGAAAGGGTCATTAGCCAGCATACATCAATCACCTGATCAAATGGTCTTTTCACAGTGGAAGTGTCATCAAGAGTGTTTACAGTATGGGCCCATAAAAATCCCTCATCAAGCTTTATATTTTTGGATACTTGGTAGAGCTCGGGTGCTTTGGATACTATGGATGATGATGTGTGTGTGTGTCGTCTGTGTTGAAAACATAGCCTCATGGTGCTTTTGTTTCACTGGAGGGGGCTCTCAGGAGCGTCTTCAGTGCTTACGTGGGGCCCATTTTGCGTACTCAGCCACACAAACGACATACCCACTAACACACCCCAACCCACCCAGTGGGGGGGGGGGCAGGGGGGCAGCAGGGCATCAATACTACACCAAGATCAGCAGCATAGCTCAGCACAGAACAGAGCAGAGCAGAAACACAGCCTCTAATACAACACAAAACAGCACGAGTAACATTAAACTGTGAAGGAAACACCAGGCAGATTTCATTGAAGGCTTTTCCTGAAATGGCCTGACTCTACGGAAAGGCATTTGTGTATCCTTACATCTAATTTTTCTGTTGAGATTGACTTTACTTACTTTGTGTTTGGGGTCCCAGAACCCCCAATAATGTGTGGGTAAAATAATATTTGCTCATGGAAATGAACCAATACTACTACTACTACTAGGTGAAGAAAGGGGGGGGGGGGTACTGACTAATAATAATAATAAAGAACTCATCATCATTTTATTATTATTATCTATTCTTATTATAATGGCTGTTGTAATAACAAATATCTATTCGTCTTTAAAACTTAAGCAGGGCTGTACGTTAACTTTTGTTTTTTTAACATAGCACTGGTGCTACAGAAGTTGAAAGTTTGTTGCACAGGCCACCACGTATGGGCCACGTATAAAAAAATGTCTGTTATCATGTCTGAAAACAAACACAATTAATGGAGTTCATCATTTAAACAGGCACTGATGTTCCATACAGGGCACAAAAAATACAAACCATCACAAAAAATTGTTTTAGACAAAGTTTTCTTAATTTGCTAAAAATTGAAGAGTGCAGAAACATAACACCTCTTACACCTTAACAAAATAAAAAACAATGGCAGACATTTAGGCAAAGTTAGCAAAGATAAAAATATTTGTCATTATTTTATCATTGTTATTAAAAAATAAGAATTTTTTTCTGGTACAGTATTTAGCAGTATTTACAACATTTTATTTTTCAGGTACAGTATTTAGCAGTAATATTCAAGAAACTGAATGAACAAATATTAAAATAAAACACTATATACTCAACTTTTTTTAATCACCGGACTATGATAGTTCATAGTCAAAGCAGTGAGGTGATTTTTTTGGTTTTGTTTTTGTTGTTTTCTTAACATAAAAGATCATCTGCCTTTCAATCGTGTTTTCATTTTATCACATCATTTACCAATTGTTTACACCTGAATTAATTATTTCGTCTTTGAACATAAAAGTATTTTTTTGAAGAATTGTGGTACAAGCAGTGCTGGTCCACAGTAACTTCCATAGTGTTTTATTCCTACTGTAAAAGTCAGGTGACCACTACTGTTTTGGTTCTCACATTCTTCCACATATCGATTTTGTGGTCGCACAAGAAAGAAATTATACAGGTTTGGCCAAAATGGAGTGAGTAAATACCGACAGAACTTATTTTTTTGGTGAACTATCCCCTTTAAGACAGTGGCAGTATATTAGTAGCTAGGCCCTTTAAGAGCTTCACGTGTTTCTGCTCTCACTGTTTACCTTTCATTATCACCATAACCACTGGTGTTATATGTAAACCTTGTGTGTGTTTGACAGTATTAAACGCGAAAAACAACTATATCCAATAATCAGGCGCTTTTTGACAGGCTCTCAGTGTGAGTGCGCTTCTTGAATACGCGCTCAGAAAAAGCGCATGCAGAACAGCAAGGGTATTAAACGTTTAACCAGTATGGCTTTAAAGCAGATGGAAATAATGTAATAATGTGATTGCGCATAAGTGCAGTGTCCCGTGAGAGTAACTCTACCGCTGAGCTAACACTGATGTGAATGCATGTGGCATTGTACATTATATTGAGACAGAGGGAGGCGCCAGAACTGCAGCTGATAGAATGTGATAGAATACAACGATATTTCTTCGAAAGCAGATCGTGGAGACATTCAAAAATCGTGATATCGCACACCCCTAAACCAAGTATAATCAATCTCACACACACAAACAAGCACAACGAAATCACTTCACACTATTACGCGGCTGTTATGAACATGCAAAACTGTATCGCACACGTGCTACAGTGGTAAATTTATTCATCGCACAAACCAGTTTTTTCGTAGCACGTGCGACATATAGTCCTCGTACAGCCCTGACAGTTTGATCAGTTTTCATATATTACTATTGTTATTACTGTTGTTGTTGTTGTTGTTGCTGCTGCTGTATTTAATAACTATGTAATTATAATTAATATGTTAATGTTAATATTAAAATGTGTGCATTTTGTTTAATTAGTTCTCATAAAAAATATGAAGTCAAATAAATAAAATATAAAATAAAATAATAAAGGGCATTATTATTGATGTTGTATTTAATCAATATCAATTATTAATGTTAATTATAATAGATCATAACAAGTTCATATTTTTGGTTATCATAAAACTATAAAATGGAATTATTTTTTATTATTGTTTGTTGACTTTAAATATTCTAAATAATGATATTTTTATTTTTCAATGAGATATATATATATATATATAGAATATTATATATCTATATATTATATATTATCTTATAAATTATTCAAACAAAAAAAATCAAGAATTATGGAAAATATTTATCTTTTGAGCCAATGTGTCAAATTTAGGAATGTTTTTTTGAGCTATCAATTATCATAGAAATAAAATATGAGGGTTAACATCATACAGTTAGTCTGATTTACAAGCACAGAGAATAAGCATTTCATAAGGCTGTAGTATTATTTCTTAATTTCTCATTTTGGGAAGGTCAGACGTAACAAATGCTTAACAAACATGCTCTTTTTCTCTGATTAGTTCAAGGAAGTTGCACAGTAGTTGACCCTCCCAGGAAATTCCACTTTGTTTGCTGTGGAATGTGTGGGAATGCATTCTTTGATCCATTCATTGCATTTTTGTCCTGCCAGACTTCTGCATCTGTGAAAAACATATCCGTCCTGAATCCCTTTTTGGCTATGATGGCGATAATGTGAGTATGATAGGATAATGCTTTTAGTCATGTGACATAAGATACATAGAGCTGCTACCAAAGAAGGGAAAGAAAAGAAACCAGATTCCATTCAGTACAGCTGCTCAGAAGCCCCCTAATCCTGTTCATCAGACTGAAAAAAAAGTCATTTATCATGCCAAACAAAGATTTAGATGGAGAATGAGAAATTGTATATTTAGATTTTTACAATGGAAAAATAAATCCCCTATTGAGATGTCTCTTTTATGGGTTGCTAGAATTGATTGAGCCAGTAACTAATTACTAACCAGTGGAAAAGTCAGCCCACTTGACCTTGTACTGTATCTCCCTCTTGGTGACCATGAATTTGTCATGTAGGACCCCATAGTCTGTTCTTCTGTGGTAATTGTGATCTTACAAAGCCTTACCTTTGACTAAACTCCATAAAGTCTGGTCTGCATTGGAACCTATATATATATATACATTTCTAGATCCAAGTTTTAAAGATATAAATAGTCCACATTTTTGAGAAAGTCCTCATGACATAATTTGCAGTTGCAAGAATCACCCTGCAATTAGTTTGCAATTATGTTTGTCGATTATATTGATTTTTATATATATATAAGATATATATATATATATATATATGTATGCTGTAGGTATGTATGTAGGTAATATATATACTAGATATGTGGAATGTATGTATTTATGTATGTATATATATATATATATATCTATATATATATATAATTATATATAATATATATATATAGAATTGGCGAAATGAATGATATATTTTGGTTGTCACTTCCCCTAGAAATTTATATATATATCTATTATATATATATATATATATTATAGACATGTCAGCTCTTCATTTCATCCTCAAATACTTGTTTGTAACTTTTAAAGAACAATTGTTTCCAGGCAGACTAATAAAAAAACCCTTGTCCTAACCTAAATTTAAAATCTGTCTGGCAGGAATGTTATTCCAGGATCAAGAAGGATGTTGATGTGGGAACACATCCTATTTGGCAAAATCACAGTAAGCCTTTCGTCTCCAACTGTGATTTAAGAGAGATGAGATGTTCTAACAGTCATGCAAATCAGACAGACACTCACACAATGCTTTACTACAACAGACATAATGTTGTGTTTTCTGTTTTGTGTGCTTGTGCAAATGCGTGAGTGTATTTACATCCATATTGTGGCAGAGCAATCCAATTGTCAGCTCCATCTCCTTATGCCAGTGTGCCACAGCGCCGATCCCCAGCATCTGTACTGCTAATGAGAGAGCGGTAGAGAGCAGAGAAAAAGCATATTTTTTCTTGAGTAAATTAATCTAAGTACAGTTCACTGTAAATGACCTGCAGCTCTAAACAGTGTGCATATGCCCAGAGTTAGTGTGTGCGTGTCTCTCGCTGTCTGAGTATGTAGGTGCTAGCCGGCATAAGTGTGGGAGAGATGCTGATTGCTAAGTGCCGCTGAGAGCCGGCTCTATTATTATGCTCTATTATTCTGCAGAGGTGGCTTTGATGCCTTGCGAGTGAAGCATGCTAAGTGTGAGTGTGTGAACCACACCCTGGCACGGCAGATCATTTATTCCAGCCGTTTATTTTTACATTCATCACAAACACAGGATGTGTGTACATACTTTGAATTACCAAAAAATGGTCAAACCAAAATGTGTGTGTGTGTGTGTGTACTTGTTTATGCTACATTGAGGGGACCAAATGTCCCCACAAGGATAGTAAAACCTGAAATATTTGGGGTCCCCACAAGGGGGAAAAATATAAAAAAAAAAAGTAAATGATGTTTATCTGAAAGTGTAACAATGCAAACAAGGTTTTCTGTAGAGGGTAGGTTTAGGGTTAGGGTTGGGTTAGATAGAAAATATCGTTTGGTCAGTATAAAAGAAATAGAAGTCTATGGAAAGTTCCCACAATTCACAGAAACACAGACGTGTGTGTGTGTGTGTGTGTGTGTGTGTGTGTGTGGGCAAAAATGCTTCTATATCAAAAATCTATCTATAACTATCTGTGTTCTATTGTTTTATCATTGTATCTATTTGTTGTCTATCTATATATCATTTTATCATACTGTATCTGTCTGTCTATCATTTTATGTGTCTATGTATCTATCTTTTATCTAAATATTTTTAGAAACTTTCAAACAAGGTGTTGTCAAACCAACATTTGCTTGACAAACTTTGCTTTTCTAAGTAAAAATTAGTTATAAACATCTTTGAATTTCAGTTTTTTTTATTTCTTCTTTCTACAAGATTAGCCTATAGTTATTAAAAAATGACTTCATATTAAAACAATAGAAGTCTATAGTGTGCCCTCATTTAGACAGCAAGGTAAATGTGTTTGTGCATGTGTGCATTCATGTGTGAAAGTGGAAATCATTCCTCTTCCCCCAAACACTCTCATCTCTCAGCTGTTAAAGTGATGGAGATGTTAAACATGACAGAGTCTCACCCTCTGTTCCAGTCTTCTCACTTCTGCTCTCTTCTTTTCCCTCTCAGCCTGTTTCCTTTGGTGTTCTCACTCCCATTGCATCCTGTCATAGGATGGCACTGAATTTATTGTTGATTCATATTAAGACTGGATGCTTTCAAAACCAGAGTGTCTAGAACGGTTGAAGTAGATGGGTATAAATAGCCAGTGTGTATATGTGTGGTCAGAGGCCTTGAGGTCTGTACAGTGGCAAGAGTGTTGTTTAAGAGGGTAGTTATGTAACACTGTGACGTAGGACTAAAGGGTCCCAAGATGTTTGTGTCATGATTCAGATGGCCACTCACTGAAGTAAAATTAACAATGTCAGAACACAAAGAGAGACTGATAACACTGTTTACTTGAACATACACTGTTTGTTTTAGCACCCGGCTCACTAAAGAAATCATGCAAATCAGGTAACGGTGAAAACAGACAACTATGGAAGCTGTTTCCACCTCAGAGTAAAAAAACTAAAAGGTAATTATGACCTTTATATTCACAATTGCAACTTAATTTCTCCCAATTGTGCCTTTTTTTCACTGATACCTCATAGTGTTATTTCATATCACACCTTATTTTAAAATTCATCTAACAATTAAATTTTTAAATGTTTTACTGAGGCAGAAGATATTATTAAATAACAGTGCAAAACCTGTTAAGATATTGCATTGTGCATGTTTTGTATTTAACCTCCATTTTTATTCTGATAGAGCAAAAATGAGGGGAGAGAGAGAAAGAGTGATAATCCACTTCAGCACAGCTAGTGGAAGATCAATACTGCACAGTTTAATTCTGCTTGAATGCAAAGCAAATAAAGTTTAACGTGATAGACAAAGGGGAGGACAGAAACAAATGCAGAGAATGAGACAAAAGACCAAATTAATCAACTGAGGACAGAGGTAGTGCTCAAACGTTATGGGATTTTTTTAATAAACAGTGCTTTCTTTCTTCTCAGCCTCTTTAAAATATGTCACATAAACTGAATTGCATAATTTATTGAACAGGCTGGATTTTCTTTGTGTTAAAGTACAAAAGGTGCTGTATGTGTGTATATATACTGTATATATAATTATTAATATATATATACAGTGGGTACGGAAGGTATTCAGACCCCCTTAAAATTTTCAACAATTTTGCAGCCATTTGCTAAAATCATTTAAAGTTAATTTTTTTTTCCTCATTAATGTACACACAGCACACCATCTTGACAGAAAAACACAGAATTTTTGACATTTTTGCAGATTTATTTAAAAAAGAAAAACTGAAATATCAACATGGTCCTAAGTATTCAGGACCCTTTGCTCAGTATTTAGTAGAAGCACCCTTTTGATCTAATACAGCCATGAGTCTTTTGGGAAAGATGCAACAAGTTTTTCCCACCTGGATTTGGGGATCCTCTGCCATTCCTCCTGCAGATCCTCTCCAGTTCTGTCAGGTTGGATGTAAACATTGGTGGACAGCCATTTTTATGTCTCTCCAGAGATTCTCAATTGGGTTTAAGTCAGGGCTCTGGCTGGGCCATTCAAGGACAGTCACAGAGTTGTTGTGAAGCCACTCCTTTTTTATTTTAGCTGTGTGCTTAGGGTCAATGTCTTGTTGGAAGGTAAACCTTCGGCCCAGTCTGAGGTCCTGGGCACTCTGGAGAAGGTTTTCATCCAGAATATCCCTGTACTTGGCCGCATTCATCTTTCCCACGATTGCAACCAGTCGTCCTGTCCCTGCAGCTGAAAACACCCCCACAGCATGATGCTGCCACCACCATGCTTCACTGTTATTCAGGTGATGAGCAGTGCCTGGTTTCCACACATACCGCTTAGAATTAAGGCAAAAAGTTCCATCTTGGTCTCATCAGACCAGAGAATCTTATTTCTCACCATCTTGGAGTCCTTCAGGTGTTTTTTAGCAAACTCCATGCGGGCTTTCAATTGGTAATTGCACTGAGGAGACGGCTTCCGTCGGGCACTCGCCATTAAAAGCCCGAATGGTGGACGGGGCTGCAGGTGATGGTTGACTTCAAACTTTTTCTCCCCCTCCGCACCATCTCCCGACTGCATCTCTGGAGCACAGCCGCAGTGATCTTTGTGTTCTTCTTTACCTCTCTCACCAAGGATCTTTCCCCAAATAGCTCAGTTTGGCCGGACGGCCAGCTCTAGGCAGGGGTCTGGTCGTCCCAAACGCTCTGCCATTAAGATTATGGAGGCCACTCTCTCTTAGGAACCTTAAGTGCAGCAGAAAATGTTTTGGTAACCTTGGCCAGATCTGTGCCTTGCCACAATTCTCTTTCTGAGCTCTTCAGGCAGTTCCTTTGACCTCATGATTTCATTTGCTCTGACATGCACTGTGAGAAGTAAGGTCTTATATAGACAGGTGTGTGACTTTCCTAATCAAGTCAAATCAGTATAATCAAACACAGCTGGACTCCAATGAAGGTGTAGAACCTCTCCAGGATGATCAGAAGAAATGGACAGCACATGAATTAAATATATGAGTGTCACAGCAAAGGGTCTGAATACTTAGGACCATGTGATATTTCAGTTTTTCTTTTTTAATAAATCTGCAAAAATGTCAAAAACTCTGTGTTTTTCTGTCAATATGGGGTGCTGTGTGTACATTAATGAGGAAAAAAAATTAAATTAAATGATTAAATGATTTTAGCAAATGGCGGCAATATAACAAAGAGGGAAAAATTTAAAGGGGTCTGAATACTTTCCATACCCACTGCTATTATATTATATATATGGGTGTTCTGCAACTAGGGGCACTTTTTGACAATCAGAGTCTGTAATATGAAAAAAAAAAGTCACCAAAAATTGCATGGAGTCATTAAGATTTTAATCTTGAACATGTTTATTTTTTATGTTTTTCAACTCTTCTTCTCACAAAATGTCCTTATCCTAGCGTTACAATAACGTTCATTTGATACATTTTTCTTTTTTAATTTCTATAAAAATGTCATATATTTCAATAGCTTTTTCATATTTTGTGCAGTTTTGTAAATACTGATATTTAAAAAATTATATACAAAATAGGGGATTTCATGGTTTTCTCTATGCCATGTAAAATTTTGACACTAACCTTAGATGTCAGTTGTTTCCATGCATACTAAAGATAACATATTTAGCTTTTTATGACAGCTGTTGCAATTCCAATGGGCGTTTTTTTTTTTTTTTTGTATGTTTTTTTTTTTTTTAATGGTTTTTAAAGCATCTCAACTTTAGTGTTAAAATATTTTTTTGAATGAATGAATGAATGAATGAATGATGCATTTACAGTGGGGCAAAAAAGTATTTAGTCAGCCACCAATTGTGCAAGTTCTCCCACTTAAAAAGATGAGAGAGGCCTGTAATTTTCATCATAGGTATACCTCAACTATGAGAGACAAAATGAGAAAAAAAAATCCAGAAAATCACATTGTAGGAATTTTTAAAAGAATTAATTGGTAAATTCTTCGGTAAAAAAGTATTTGGTCAACTACAAACAAGCAAGATTTCTTGCTCTCACAGACCTGTAACAACTTCTCTAAGAGGCTCCTCTGTCCTCCACTCACTACCTGTATTAATGGCATCTGTTTGAAATCGTTATCAGTATAAAAGACACCTGTCCACAACCTCAAACAGTCACACTCCAAACTCCCCCATGGCCAAGACCAAAGAGCTGTCAAAGGACACCAGAAACAAAATTGTAGAACTGCACCAGGCTGGGAAGACTGAATCTGCATTAGGTAAGCAGCTTGGTGTGAAGAAACAACTGTGGGAGCAATTATTAGAAAATGGAAGAAATACAAGACCACTGATAATCTCCCTCGCTCTGGGGCTCCACGCAAGATCTCACCCGTGGGGTCAAAATGATCACAAGAAAAAAATCCCAGAACCACACGGGGGGACCTACTGAATGACCTGCAGAGAGCTGGGACCAAAGTAACAAAGGATACCATCAGTAACACACTGCGCCGCCAAGGACTCAAATCCTGCAGTGCCAGACATGCCCCCCTGCTTAAGCCAGTACATGTCCAAGCCCATCTGAAGTTTGCTAGAGAGCAATTGGATGATCCAGAAGAGGATTGGGAGAATGTCTATGGTCAGATGAAACCAAAATAGAACTTTTTGGTTAAAAACTCAACTTGAGGAGAAAGAATGCTGAGCTGCATCCAAAGAACACCATACCTACTGTGAAGCATGGGTGTGGAAACATCATGCTTTGGAGCTGTTTTTCTGCAAAGGGACCAGGAAAACTGATCCGTGTAAACGAAAGAATGAAAGGGGCCATGTATCGTGAGATTTTGAGGGAAAACCTCCTTCCATCAGCAAGGGCATCTAAGATGAAACGTGGCTGGGTCTTTCAGCATGACAATGATCCCAAAAACACCACCCGGACAACGAAGGAGTGGCTTCGTAAGAAGAATTTCAAGGACCTGGAGGGGCCTAGCCAGTCTCCAGATCTCAACCCCATAGACAATCTTTGGAGGGAGTTGAAAATCCGTGTTGCCCAGCGACAGCCCCAAAACATTATGCTCTAGAGGAGATCTGCATGGAGGAAAGGGCCAAAATACCAGCAACAGTGTGTGTGAAAACCTTGTGAAGACTTACAGAAACGTTTGACCTCTGTCATTGCCAACAAAGGTATATAACAAAGTATTGAGATGAAATTTTGTTAGTGACCAAATACTTATTTTCCACCATAATTTGCAAATAAATTCGTAAAAAAACCTACAATGTGATTTTCTGGATTTTTTTTTTCTTCATTTTGTCTCTCATAGTTGAGGTATACCCATGATGAAAATTACAGGCCTCTCTCAATCTTTTTAAGTGGGAGAACTTGCACACTTGGTGGTTGACTGACTAAATACTTTTTTTCCCCACTGTATATAGCGCTTTATTGTGTATTGTTGGACACCCAAAGCACTTTACAATCATGTTGGGGGGGGCGGTGGTCTCTACTCAACCACCACCAGTGTGCAGCATCCAACTGGATGATGCGACAGCAGCCACAGGACAGCGGCGCCAGTGCGCTCACCACACACCAGCTAAAGGTGGAGAGAAGAGAAAGTCATAGAGCCAATCAAGTGATTGGGGATTATTAGGAGGCCATGATTGACAAAGGCCAGGGGGGCAATTGGCCAGGACACAAATAACAAATTATTAATGGAAAAACATAAAAAAAAAAAAAAAAAAAAAAAAAAAAAAACAAAAAAACAAAAAAAAAAAAAAATTTTAAAAAAATGTTAAAAAGATAAATAATAATAATAAAGTAGCAGAGCTGCGGTGGTGGGTAATGACATCTTGCGTCAGTAAGATGCTGTAAATTAATCTGTAGTAACCACATTCTATTTGAACTAAATGTCAAATTGTAATACATTAACATTCTTTTACGTTATTCAGCATTGTGACCCGTGAGTGGACGATGAACAATTTTAACACTTTTTAATGATTATTTCTTGTAAAGGAGTGTAATGACACTGGAAATATATTTATTAAAGAACATATGACACATTTGAACATACATCTAAAATTTCACTTCTGGACTAAAAGTGCCCGTAGTTGCAGAAGAAGAAAACACCCATATCCGAATATATATATATATAATATATATATGATATATAATATCTATATACCTACACACACCACAAACACACACACACACACACACTGTGAATAACGCATTTCTACAATTCCATCTTTACTGAAGACTGTGTGAAACTACTTGGCTACAATATTAGCCAGCACAACATAAAAAAATTAGTGCACATTCAGTAAAGATTCCACCATCTCAAGATCAAAGGTGAGCTAAAGAGCTCTTGAATCCATTCATTACTCTTAGAAAAATGACCTCATGCTGGAATGTTCCTGTTTAGAATGCTACGTGGCTAAAGCTAAGCAGACAGAGATAAAGCCACACTATCAAGTGCAGGGAATGTGAAGTGAACTGTAGCGGGAGATAAGGGTGTTATTTTTTCCTGTGTATTTCATCACATATTGCAGACGCAACAAAGTGTGGCTGTGTGTGTATGTGTGAACAGAAAGCATGCAAGCTACGTTCCATGGTATTTTTGGTGCTCACATGTGAGATAATTAGAGACTAGTGCATGACGTCATGCTGTAAGTGGAGGGCTGTGACATGTGATGTGCTGTGTGTGTATGTGGGTACTCATCCGTGTGTTTTCAGGGTGTATACTGTTCCACAGTGTAAATTAGCTTGGTTTAGCTACCAATAAAGAGGCACAAATATTACTTTAGATTCAGTTCAGCTTATTTAAATTTGTCATTTGAACACAAAAAGAAATCCTAGCTGAAAAAGTCACTTGTATGTTTTAGAACCTAGTATGCTAGTGTCCTTCCCTGATCCTTTAAACTAGCTTAACCAGAAAAACCTTTATGGTCATTTAGCTTCACAAGAAAGATCAGGGATGACCAGGATAACCAAACAGTTGCTGGTGGCCATTGACTTCCCCCTACTATGAAAGTCAGTGGCTACCAGCAATTTTTTGGTTAACAACATTCTTCAAAATATCTTCTTTTGTTTTCCCATACAGGTTTGGAACAACTTGATGGTGAGTAAACGATGATCACTTTTGGGGTGGATTATGTTTATTTCAACATTTTCGAATACATTATTCAAATCAAAAGTTGTATCTGTTGATATTATTTTATGTAGCTGAGCTAACATGAACCAACAATGAACATTTGTATTTGTATTCATTATCGTTGTCCCACTGAGATCCCATGTGTTGATGACGGGCTCCTCGAAAACATCCCCTCAATGTCATGGTGAATTTTCCAGTTCAGATAACCAAGAGACCTGGCTAGCTGCTAAGACTAAACACATACTCAAACACATACACACATGTACACACAATCATATTCTATTGCAAAGGTCAGCACTGGGCTCGCTTTATGTGTGGCCGCTGTGTGAAGTTGGGGGTTGGGGTGTGAAAGGAGATTTCTCTTCAATTATTGGACAAATCTTTGATCTGCAGTAGCCTTGAGGTGTTAACGGTGGGTGGGGGGTTATGATCCGTGAGACTAAGTTTCTCCACGACAGTTATTAGATTGCAGTGGGGCATTTGTGACAGCTGAAATCTCACCGTAAATTGCCCTTCTATTGGATTTCCTCCGTATCTGTCTTATGAATTTTTTTTTTTTATTATAAGGAGGCAATGTTTTAGAAACAGTTATTGTAAAAACAGACAAGTACAGTTGAAACAACCTATGTCTAAGGTTTAAGATATTTTTGAAAAAAAAACAAACAATGTCGTGCATTCTACTGTTGTCTGAAATCCCACCAGACCATGGCTAAATGTCTTCTGAGGAAAAACATTTTAAAATTTAATGAGAATGTTGCATCCAGCCACAAAGCCCCTGGTTTAGCCATATACAAGTTACTTCTAAAACAGTGCAGTTGTAATTTATATTATATTATATTATATTATATTATATTATAGATATTATATTATATTATATTAGATTATTTATGGTGAGTGCAAAATGTCACTCCGGCTAAGAGGAGATTTTTTTTGTCGAACGGCAAGTTGTTATACATTAGAGTGAGGCTCAGAGCCACTGTATCAGAGGAAACATTACTGTACCTTTAAACTCTTTTGATTTATTGTTTAGTGTTATGTAATAAATTTTGCCATTTTAATCTGAAACAGTAAAATGTAATTTAATATGCTTTAGTACATGTTAAAAGCGAAAAGGGAGAAGAGAATAGATACATGAGCAATGGTTTTTTTTTAATTTTATATTGGACGTACTTGATCCTGGAGCGGAAAAAAAAAGGAGAAGAACGGCGAATTATGGAAGGAGGCCAGTGTAATATTAGCCTTCAGATTCCCTTCTGTGGCTGTGACATTATAATTATACACTGGCAAAGATGAAACCATTCAGTTAGTTGAATCCTGTATACATGATAAGATAAGCTATCAGAATTCCAGTTAACAGCTGCTCTGAATGATGTATTCCCATTGCTATCAGTCCTCATAATGCATGGGGTTCTGAGGGTAAATATATAGACTACTAGTGTTATAAATTAGTAAGTAAATGCTTTGTGAAGTTTGGTTTGTCTGGTTTTGCATTTGTGAGGTCTGTTTGGATTAGTAGCTGTGTATTTGTGAGGGATGCTGTATGACTTGGTCTTTTAATATGTAGGTCAAATTGGAGGGAAACCCACCATGCTGCCACTGAATAATATATTATTATATATGTGCTTGTTGTGTGTGTGTGTGTGTGTGTGTGTGTGTGTGTGTGTGTGTGGTGGTGTCAGATTGGAATCCTTGGTGAGCGGTTCGTTGCTTTAATGTGTGTACTTGCACTGTAAAATATATTTTAAAATGTACTCCTTCTTTGCTTCTAGACCATGTGGTAACTCTAAATTATTAATGTACTGGTTTTTTGTTCTGGGTAACAATGGCACAGTGTCACTTTACCTTTTATAGGGTGACATACTCTGTGCATATCCAAATCACATTTGTGATGTTTTTTTTCTATTTAAGAAAATTATGTCCAGTTGATTAGAAAAGTATAGGTAAAGTGAGGCACTCTTTTAATTTATCATTTGCATTGTTTTAATACATAGTCTAAATGGCTTGGCGCCTCACACATTAAGAAATAATCAAATTATATATTAAGAACTAATACTAAGAACTAAAATTACTTAAATACATTAACTTGAAATTCTTCAAAACACACAGACCCCAAATCACAGGCATTACACAAACTGGGACACATTTATAAAGTAGGACAACTAGTTCTTTCAAATACAGCAATATTTGATTTTATATGTAATCAATAAAATAAATAAATCAATAATAATCAAAATTGTATTAGATTTACACAATCAGATTCTTACATAGTATAACAGAAATCCCCCTCACAAATACACCACCTACCAATCCATTATTATTATTATTATTATTATTATTACCAACAAGCTACTTAAAATACCGTACACATGTGCCTAAGCTTCTCCCTGAAACTTCTAATTAGAGCTAGAAATCATTATTCTGTGCCGACTGGTCCAAGTATACCTAGAATTATTTCTTCGTACAACGTACATTAAACGCTTTTTTGTTTTGCTGTTTTGCTTTGTTTTTGTCCCAGTTCACAAAACACAGCATTGTTGTCAGTTTCAAGGTTTTACCAAAGAAGAAGAAAATATTTGAAAATGGAAAAAAAAATTATATTAATCAGATTCACCATTAAACAAAGGCTTTGTCACTGTGCAGCACAGTGTTTCCCAGCACTGCTGTCCAAATGTGGTATGACATACTGCCGGAAATTATATCAGAACTAAAGAAGTCCTTTTGTCTCATATAGTTCAGAGTGAGTTAAATGCTGATGTTTAGTAATGAAAGAATATACATTAATAAAGGTGATCAAGCATTTATCCACCCTGAAGAATCTAGTTCTTCAGAAATGTTTGCTAATATCATCTCCACATTCCTATAGACGACTAGTAGTCTTAAATTGGTGGCAAATCAAAGGGTAGCAGTAATATTCTGTCATACATTTCAATTTAACTTTTCATCAAACTTCGAGATTTGTACAGCAGTTCAGTGCGGTATTTTTGAGGTGACCTCAGCATCATCTCACATCACAGTCCGCGTTCCCCTGATTGAAGTGTTCTGGTTGCCATGACTACTGAGAATCTGTGAGGGACCAATGCGCGGCGCTGCTCTCCATCTCACTCTATAGGCTGTGATATAAAATACTCCTCAAGCGACGATTGGATGATGTCTGGATATGGATAATGATGTCTCTATTAAGGACTAACCTCTCGCGTTCGTGACGTGCGCAAGCGTCGCGTCGGTTTGAGTATGCAAAACGAATGTGATCTTGCGTTTCCATCTCCTCCTCCTCCTTCTGGAGCCGATAAGGAGTGGCGTTTCGTCATGTGTAAAGAGACAGTTTTACCGCAATGCTATTTCAATAGCTCTCCAGCTCCGCGCAAGAGCCACTGACCCAAGAGGAAAGGGTGGTGCCGCGCACTGGCATAGTCCATGCGCGTCTACGCGTTTAGTTGGAGTCGGCTCAGCAGAGAAGAAGCGAGCGGAGCAGGTGTGCGCTTTCAGTCTGGATTCAGATCTCCTCTCTCTCGTCTCTGACTTTGATGGACTTACGTGCGGCGCGTTAACTGCGGTGGATGACTCCATATGCGTGCTTATTGCTCAGGGTAAGAATGCTTGTTTCGCGGTCACACGCTGACAGAATCACAGCGGCGCAGACGGAATGAGAAGAGTTTGCGATTACAGAGGCAGATTTCAAAGACACATTTTCAGAAACAACTAGAGAAGGCATTTTATATGTAGTTTTCAGAGAATTACAGATACAAAATTCAGCTGCAGATTTCAATTCCAGAGGCAGATTCAGAGTTAGATTCCAAAGGCAGATATTAGTAATGTAATAGTAGCATATTGCAGAAGCACATCATTCCAAATGGAGATTTCAGAACATTATTGAACATTAAATAGAGACTTAAATAAGGATACTTTAACAGGAAGATATGCGTAAAGCAAAAATGCACTATTAATGACCAAGTTGGTGACCTCAAAACGTAGTGTAGGCCAACAGCTATCATATGTTGTAACACTTTCTCATCACCTAAGCCTATTTTTTATTCTCTGCTGCTCTCAGTTTGCAGTAGCTACATGGCGTTGGTTACATCGTTAAAGTAGCACTGCTGCACATTTGGATGGTGCTGCATTACTCTAGGATTCAAGCTTCCTTTTAAGATGTTTTGCTCTCTGATTCTGAAATGTTGTAATAGTTGACCCAACAAGTTCAGTCAGAAGTGATAGAATTGTGTCAGTTTTGTCCTAATTCCGATGCGTTTGGCGTGTGGATTGAGTTTGTGCAGAGAGTGAAACTGATTACCCGTAACTCAGTCTGGCGTGACCTTCCACGACAACAAAGAGCGCTTGTGTCCCAAAATCTTGCGCCAAGATCTTTTGGCTTAATTGATTAACATAACAATTAAGAGGCTTGTGACCAGCTCATTAGCGAGGTCCAGTGGGCGGTGGAAGTAATGAACGATCAGTGCTCTTATCACGGACGATGGTCAAGTGTGTGCATGGCTTTGCATTTATTATCCGGTGATGGGATTATGTTATTTCATAAAAATTTCAGCACTGTTTCCACAATCAACTAATTCAACCATCATTTTGAGCCTGTTACAAGGGTTGTGTTTTTTTTTTTTTAAATGTATTTATTTATTTATTTTTTGCGCAGTGAAGTCTCTTCTTGTAAGTTAGAAAAAAGATGTATTTATGTAATATACAAATTATATATTTTAATACATTATTTCTCTGAAATATAAATATACACTATAATATACATGTATAAATTAATATATGAAATTATATCTTTCTCTATTTATATAGCATTGTATTAACGTTATTCAAATGTAAAGTAATAATAATAATTTAACATTATTAATCATACAACAACATTTACAATATAATTGTCTATTATAATGATAAATAATGATAATAAGATATAGATATCTTAATACAATAACCATTTATTAAAAATCATTATATCATTTTTAAAAGAATACTTAATATAAATTAATAATATTATTAATATTATGTCAGTATATAGTTTCTTTATATAATATAGCATTATCTTTAATTTTTAAATTAATTAAAATATAATTAATGGTAATCATTTTTATTTATGTAAGTATATAGCATTTCATGTTTATATATAGATTAGTTCAATTGTAATAAAAAATTGTATATTGTAATAATAATAGTAATAAAATTATATTGTAATTATGTTGTTTAGTGTATTTTTTACCTATAACTATTTATTCCGATTTATGTTTTTATGTTTTTATGTTTTATTATACTTATAGTTTCTTAAAATGGTGGATGTACTAATGAACTCACTGTAGAAATCAGATCAAGTTTCTTGTTTAAGAGGTGAGCATAGTCAAAGAGTTTATGGCCCGGGGACAGGATGCTAATGTGTTAAAGCAGAACAGAGAGAATGGTGGTGCTTTAATCTCTTGTGAACAAGATCTGTGTGATATTGTGCATATAGGATGATGTAATGACAGGTAAATTAGGATTTCTATCCCTCTATCTCACTTTATCTCTGGATATCAGTATTGCACATTCATTTAAATACTGTTCTTGTGGGAGATTAACTAGCGGGGAAAGGGCACGCCAATGTAGTCACACCATTGACCTAACACTGAAATGGAATACTTACATAATTATGAAATAAATCAAATAATTTGAAGGTTTTCAATATAATAACTTGATTAACTTGCATATGAAGGTGATGCAGTTTACTAGTTACCATCATTCTGAAGTATGTACAGTAGCACATAAGGCTATACAGATACAAACTGAAAACTTTCAGTCACAGCATATACATAATTAAGGAGTCTATTAAAAAAGTTGCTCTAGGGGGAAAACATGAGGCAAATGAAGCTCTCTCTGAAGTTACTTAACATTAATTCCCCATCATTCATATTTAATGCAGGCTTTATGGCTCATTCTCAAAGTTTATGAACTCTGTGTGTGCTCTCTATAAAACTGCTATGAAACAGTGTGTTCAGTAAGAAAATAATCTGAATTCTTTACAAAAGGTAAGGACATCTGACAGACAGACAGACAGACAGACAGACAGACACATGCATGTAGCACCACAGTGTCAAAAAGGCGTCAAGTGCTAAAGAAAGCATCTCTGTGAACCCATTGCAGAGTATTTGAGTGATGAGATGTGCATTCCTGAAGCCAAGGTGTCTGTGTACATTTGTCTAATGTTACTGGGTCGAGATCCCTAGAATAGTGCTGGATAAAGTGCAGATTATTCTCTACATAGGCCCACAGTATCTGTAGGAGTGAGAAGAATATTCATTGGACACATGGGACACTTTGTTTTCATTTTAATTTTAGTTAAAAATTTTAGTAATTTTGTTGTGCTTTTGACATTTTAATTTGTTTAAATATGTCTATATACATTGTATTAATTTTAATTTAAGTTGAGTGTTTAATACATCAAGTTATTAACTACCTGAAATGTGAATGTGCTTGAAACTAGCTGAATATATATTTTTTAATGATTTTTACTATTAATGTTATTTTTATAATATTTTATTTTTCAAATAATTAAAGTTTTGTGTTTTATTTTTAGTTAATATTAATAACCCTGGTTATGAATGCATGGGACCGTACAGCACATATAGCTTTACTTATACATTTACATATAACATTTACAGATATAAGGTCAAAATTAATTTAAGTGTCATTGTGCACATGTACTTTTGTAGATTACGTGATTTTTAAGTGCTATTAAAACCCCTTAACTGTCACCCCCCATTTTTAAAATAGGCATGCAGGTGCACTATCCAAACTTAAATTGTTGTAATTTATGAACACTTTGGAATACAGACATAAGTTTGGTCTCTTTTTAAAGAAGAAAATCAGCAGATTATCGCAAAAGTGGAATTAAAAAAAAAATGTAAGTATCAAAAAGTTATAGAAGAAAAGCAATATTAATTTTTATTTTATATATAAATATTTTACATATCAGGTTTTACTTTAATTGGTATAAAATTAAAGCCTTATGTTTAAATAAGTTATGTTCCAAATTTGAAATTGATATAAAAAAAAATTGAGGTTCCTGTGAGATATTATTTAGGGCATTATACCACAAACAGCCACCGGGTGCCATCCATTAAACTTTTTAATGAATTTTTCTGTCACAAATGTCTAGATCTCAAAATACCACCAAATATGGAATCCTGAGACTCAGACCTTTCCAATTATGTTTTTTTGTCAAGATTATAAACAGTTTTGATTGTAAAAGAGCGTAATGCATTTTGTAATATGACACCTGACTCCACCCACTAAGGCGGAGGAGACTGCCAAAAGATTTTACAGTACCATTTCCATGGTAACGCAATGTCCGATTTCAAAATGGTTTTCACAGGATGAATCTTGGGCTTCTAAGCTTTCAAATGATATATGATGATTACTAAAATATTTGGACAGTGACAGTTAAGGGGTTAATGTATGGTGCTTTTGGGAAACAGGACATGAAAAGAAGATGATTTGGTTAATGGGGTCCAGAGCATTCTGATGATAGGGTTTTTTTTGTACACTCCGTTTATCGCTATCTAAAACTAGTGCTGCCATAGGGCAAATGGCAATACAGTAGCAGTGACTGCTGTATCGACCCACAGATATATGATTATACATGTGTTTACTCAACAGCAATGCTATTTATAACCTCTCACTTGCCGTGTCAGGAATGTTTGGCTGGTATTCACTGTGATAATGGATTGGGTGTTGAGATGGGTCAGCAGAAGTAGTGTCTATCCATTCCCTCCACTGTGTATTTAAACAAGAGTTTGTTTAATTGTAGACATTTTTTGTTGCATAATTTGTATTTGCATTAGTTTAGTGAGGAAATGGAAGATGCATAGCTTGTGAAGTTTATGCTGTGTGTCATCGGCGTGATCTCTTCTCTTGAACAGCCCTCATTTGTATCATTCCTGACTGTAGTTTTATCAGGCTACTGGAACGTTTTCTCACCATTACATCATTGGTGTGTGTAGTATCAGTTTGCTGCTTGTTGCGATAGCACAGTCGTCCCTGGCATGTGCAGGACCTGTGATCACATCCTTTTTCATCAAGCGCTGACCGGCCAGCAGGCCATTGTATAAGAGGTCACATCATACATCACTCTAAATCATCACTATACATCACATCAGACTAAACTTACACACCGACTCGCACATAGACGGCTGAATCTACACCTCACACTGAATGATAATATAAGGCTGATGTCTTCCATAATGGACCTAATAACTGCTACAGCTACAACACAATTGTTTAGAGTCAGCTATCTTTTGTGCATAACCTGGTCTCACAGGAAAACGTAACTATTTTACCAAGTGGCGAATTTGTATGAATTCTTACGGTGTTAATTCTATGAAAAAGAGATTGTACAAACTGTACGTGATTGTATGAATCAGTCACCAATTTGCCAGAACACAGCAAATTAAGGCAACAAAATCATTCTCCAACATTGTGTGGACTAATTCAGATTTTTAGAGTGGATTTAAGGTCAGTAGACGTGCATAATTAGGTTTAATTATAGAATTTTATAAGATATGTTACATAATCTTAAATTACTGTTTTGGTATATCTGCATATGCCTTTAGCATAACGACTGTTGACTGTTTGACTTCAATGTAGTTATTTAACTTTTTATTCATATTTAAATTGGTCGAGATACAACTATTATAACTATTCTATAATATTTGGCTGAAATACAACTATTTGAAAATCTGGAATCTGAGTGTGTCAAAAAATCTAAATATTGAGAAAATCGCCTTTAAAATGGTCTAAATGAAGTTCTTAGCAATGCATATCACTAATCAAAAATTACTTTTTGATATATTTACGGTTGAAAATTTACAAAATATCTTCAGGAACAGGATCTTTACTTAATTCCTAATGATTTTTGGCATAAAAGAAAAATCGAACATTTTGACCCATACAATGTATTGCTAGCTATTGCTACAAATTTACCTGTGCTACTTATTACTGGTTTTGTGGTCCAGGGTCACATATATAATATGTGTGTGTGTGTGTGTGTGTGTGTGTGTGTGCGCTCGTGTGTGTATTTTTCAGTTGCTTTAATGTAGTTGTACAGCTGCTTACACTGACACTAAAAACAGCTGCACGCACAAATCCACACATATTAGCCTGAGACTCAGCAGAGTTCTTCATCAGCAGACAGCATTTTGATGTGGTGATGTATGTGTCTCTTAAATGCTATGTCAGTAGATAAGGTATGCACATTTCTCAATCTGCTCTCTTGAACATTATGAGTCTCTCTTTGGGACCATCATTTAAATGTGAAGCAAAATCGCTTTAAGGTGCTTTATGGCTTTTTAAATTTCCCTGAGGTCATTGAGCTGCTTGCAGCGGATATGAAGAGGTTGGGTCACTGATTCAGACGTGACAGGTGGAGCCATACAGACCCCATAAGGGAACTTTCTAGGCACTACAGAAGCATGTCCGACTACCAAAATAGACCTATCTGATCTCTCTCCCTCTTTTTCTCTCACCCCACCTATCTTTCACTGTCTAACCCTCCTGTCCCCCAGGAGTGGTGCTCTGCTCTGGATGGCAAGGCTTGACAAGACTAGCCTGAGGACAGAGGAAAAATCTAATTAAAAAATTAAAACTAAGGTGAAAAAAAGTGCCATGCTGACATTTCTTTGACTGACGTTTGTACAAGAGCAAGAGTGGAATTTATATGACGGTAGGATCATGCTTATTCTGTTCCTCTGTCTCTCATCTTCTCTTTCTATTCCCCCATCTCTTGCTTTCTCTCTTATTGTTATGCTGATCACGCATCTTTTACTAGAGTGAAAAGGCATTGTCTCTTCATGTGTCTGACTGCATCTCTATAAAAAAAAAAAAATCTGACAGAAAACTGGAACATTTTGCACAATCAGCAGAGCGGCTGGTGTACAGTTTTTTTGGCTCTATAGATCAGGTTGATATTATTTCTGAATCATAGAAAGAGATGTTCTCTGTTCCAAAACCAAGTGAAGCACTACAGAAGCAGAATAGTGGCACTTCCCACACTTCAGATTGATTGCTCCAAATGGTACACAGTTTAATTATGCTGCATCCTAACCTTGTTTTAGCCCAATTCTAAGGGAGATTCTAAGACCATCCCAGAATGCATTTCAATGAGATGGAGCAGGAAGTGAGATGAATGCTGATTATAAAACTTATTTTATACAATACTGAAAAGTGTCAATAAAAAATAGGTCAGAGTAATTAAAATTTATGATCTTACTAAATATTTGTGCTATGTATTTTTATGCTTAGTATTCACCTTATTTTTAACATAAGAGTAGGCATGGCCATTTGTATCTTTGCCAGACTTCTGCTATCAGCCACTTAGTAGTTATGTAAGCTGTACAAAAACAATCCTTTATGCCACTTGATTATGCTAACTGGTATTTGTTATCATATTATTTTAATCCATTATTATGATCATAAACACACTAAATTGTTCCAGAAATAGTTGTACCATTTACTGCACTTTAAAATACATTAATATTCAATAATATGGCAATACTTCAGTAATGATGACCCTTCTGTCTTCAATAGAGCTGCTATTACTTTATTACAAATTTGATGAATTTTGCAACATTGACAGTGCATTGAACTGAACTGAATCAACACTGTGAAGCTGCTTTGAAATATATGAATAAAATGAATTTTATTATCAGGTCTGTAGAGTGAGCGTGTTCCAAATCAATAACAAATCGAGTTTCCATTTTGCTATGCTGTTAGAAGGTAGATGCCTAGCTAAGCAGTGAGAAGCTCTCTAGATTTTGACATGGCTTGGATATTGAAAAACAAATCATCTTTATAATTTCACTGAGTCATTGAAGTCAGAGTTAAAGAGCAGGTACACTTATATAGATGTGACTGGTGAGTAGGTCAGCACAGTGCAAGTCATATTGCTGCAAAAACTGCAGTGAGTCTCCCAGGGAGGATTGCAGCATTTCAGCCTGTGCTACTGTTCTTTCTTTCTTTCTTTCTTTTTCTTTCTTTCTTTCTTTCTTTCTTTCTTTCTTTCTTTCTTTCCATAGATGACAGAATAAAGCCAGCGTCAAATGAAACCAAAGGATTTTTCAAATAAACCTTTTTAAAGAACTGTCCGTATGCAAAAATTCTTTCATTTTATGAAATAAACTACACTTGTTTGCATGCACTGTGAAGTTGCTCAGATTTTGAGATATTTAGATTTTGCATCCATAAATTGAATGTTTATTTTTTGGATTTTATTAATGAAATGTGAGAAGGAATAATTGCTGTAAAATCAATCTGTTCTTACATGGCCACAATCAGATTAACACAACATTTAATGTAAGGTCCCACTTTATATTGGGTGGCCTTAACTACTATGAACTTACATTTAAATTAATCATTTGATACAATTCATTTATTGTGTACATACATGTTTTCACATTGTACTTATATTTTAAAAAATACCTGCATGCAATTACTTCTGCAATTAATTTCTGTAGTTACATTTATAATTACACTGTTTACCCATCCCTTATAACTTAACCCACCCTTAAACCTACCCATACCACCAGACCTGTCCCTAACCTTTTGTAATTTAATATGAACATAAATACATTGTACTTATTTTTATAATGTAAGTACATAGTAGTTAAGGCCATCTAATATAAATGTAAGAATGTTTTACAGACTATTTTGAAAGTTCATTGATAACACAGATTGATAGGATGAAGGCTTTTTCCTGTCCTTATTTCTGTGTGCATGTATGTGTGTGTCTTTAGTTAGTCTCTCAGTGTCTAACTGGAACGTCACCTTGACTTCATCACCCCTAAAGTACATAGAAAGTGAGATCTCTGATTGAATTACACACCACACACACACACACACACACAAACACCAACACGTGCACATCTGCACCCAACATCTAATACTACATCTTGTTCTCTCCCAGTAACAGGTGGAATAATTCTCTGCAATATTTAATGATTTATCTGATGGGTACAGTAGCAGATCCATGTAGCTTCTGACAATTTAAACAAATGAGGGTTACTCATTGTAACCCATTGTTATTTGACTTTCTCTGTGTTTGTGTATTAGAGATAATGTAGATGGAAAGAGAGAGTGTGTAACGGCTCTTTATGTGTATTTTCCCTCTCTTCCTCATTCCTCTGTTTGTGTGTGATTTGTTTAAGCTCACTAGCTTTCACCACAACAAAGGCCTCAAAAGGGAACAGTGAGTTTGAGTTTCAGTGGTCTGGGAATACTTGTAACCTGGCCAAACATGCAATCAGCACACACACACACACACACACACACACACACACACACATGCAGTAGCCTAAATAGGAACAAACATTAGAATTCTATTGTTTTATGTTTGACTAATTATAAATACTGCTGACTAACCCAAATACTCATACTCTAACCCTAGCAGACAAACAATTTGTTACCAGTCAGACTAATACTTTTTTTACATACAGTAACAAAACATAAGGAAACAAGTATGTGCATTTACAATGTTATTCAATTCTTTTGAGCTTTCAATTTATCAAAGAATCCAGAAAATAAAATTATCTTGGTTTCCACAAAAACATTAAACAGAAGTCAGCTGTTAATAATATTAAGAAATGTTTCTTGATCACTAAATCAGCATATTAACGTATAACTAGTTATTTTAACCCGACCAACATTAAACGTACTTATATGACAACATGACTAAAGTCTCCCTCCCCCAAAACACTTGTAGAAATGCATTTTTGTAGATGACTAGCGGTGCAAGGCTTTATATTTAGACTCATTGTATCAGTGGAATTTGAACTGGAGTGGACGGGTGACGTTATTCACAAACTGAAGTATGATGGATGGATTGCAGGTGATTCCGTTCAAGCTTCCTCTGTCTACCCTTTTCCAATAATTGAAGTTAAGAGTGTGATGTGGTCTGTGCTATGCCGTCCAATGACTTTTAGGACTTTCCCATCTGAATCAAGTTCTTCAAAGAGAGTTTGTTAGTACATGATAGGCGACTGTAACCGTAGCCATGAAATATGTCACACCTTTTGTTGTTTTTTTTCCAAAGGCGGTCACTTATTTGTTGTGATTTTCAGAGTACATGCTATTTATTATTAACTGATTTCGGACATCATGATTGTTTTCTAAATAATGACTATTTAGATCCAAGAACTCACAAGAATAACCACCATAGTGTGTATAGCCTTCAATGCACTAATCTTGAGATCCTTCTTAAGTATTTAGAATAAAAAACCCTGTTGGGCAACGAATTACGCAGTTAGAAAGAAAAAAAATACTAATATGATGCATATGCCTTTAACCATGTTTAAGACATGAAAAATTTGCACAGCGTTAAACTGATGATTTTTAGCCACATTCTTCACATTTGCTGCGTGAGGCTGGTTAGTGTTTCCGTCTATTTTGTGTGTGCGAATAAAATAGCCATTGTTCATGTTCTGTCTGAGCCAACTCTTACCGATTTTATGGTTGCACACAAACTCACAGCATTAGTCAATTAGCACTGACCTAATGAAGTTTGCCTCCTATTTTCTCTATCTTGACATGCTTTTGTTTTCCCCCGCGCTGTGATTTCCCTTTTCATTCAAATCAGCATCCCCCCACTTTCTTCCCTGGGCATGACTATCTTGTTGGCTCTGTGAGATACAGTTATCATGAGGAATTGTCCTCCAGGCCTAACTGTAAGGATCTGCATACATATTTACAATCACCCCAGTACAGTGGCTTCTAAAGTATTGCTCTTCAATTCAGTGGTTTCAAAGATTCAAGATGTACTGTATATCCAAGGTGTAGAGAAGTTTGTTTCTTCATCGGAACAGATTTGGAGAAATGTATCATCACTTGCTCACCAATGGGTCCTCTGCAGTGAATGGGTGCCATCAGAATGAGAGTTCAAACAGCTGATAAAAACATCACAATAATCCACAAGTAATCCTCACAGCCGCTATGAAAAGCTGTTTGCAATCATTTGTAAATTTGTACAATAAAACTTCACACTGTCGTTTCTTGCCAAAATACAAGTCCTCTATCCAATTTCTCTCATGGAAAAGTTGTCTCATCTGAATCAGGTGAGAAATATGCACAGATCAAGCACGGTTTTAAAGCAAAACAGTCAGAAACCGTTCTAAACGAATGTATTGATGGATTTTGTTGTGAAAGGACAGTTGGGGTGAAAGGACAGTTGGGGGATGGATTATGGATTATGGCCAGAAGCATCTCCTTGAAACAATAATTTTGACGGCACCCATTCACTGCACTTATTGAGCAAGTGTTGTAATGCTACATATCACCAAATCTGTTCCGACAAAGAAACAAACTAATAGGTCTAATAGTAACTTATTTGCAGTAATATAATGAAAGTAAATCAAACTTTGTGTGGCTATTCTATTCCATTTAACATAGCAACAGGAATAAAGAATGTAGTAGATTATTATTTTGGATTGAGTTTATCTAAAAACAATTTTTTTGGACCAGCAGTGTTTCATTTGCCTTTATGGTCTTGTTTTGTTTTGGAGATCATAAGGTTAAAGCTCCAGGGAAACAGAAGTGCCTGGTTGCAGTTAACTAGAATATCTGTGGTCAGTAGGGAAACTCCTTTTTGCAACTCCTGATAAAATGTTTTTAAGGTATGAGGCTTTGACAAATAGCCTATCCCACAAAAATGTACTATGCAAATATCTTGGCACTGTTTCAGAAGCTTGTTCCTAGACAAAACAAAACAGATTCTTCCTTATTTGGATGGGTCTTGTGTTATGAAGGGACTCGAGACTTGCTGTGTCTGCGTTCAGATTTATGTTCTGGCTTGAAATTCTGAAGGAAGGATATGGTTGCTGTCCTCAGTGTTGAACTGAATTTGCATTTAAGTGGTGTTTGGTTGGTCACCACCAAAAACTATGGAACGATTTTCCGGACAATTTTCAAATAGAATAACAAATTGTATTTTCAATTTCGTTTTCAAAGTATGGACGCATAAATTGTGACATAATCCAAATGCAATTGCAAATCCTGCATTACCGTTTGCATTTTCGCTTTCGCGAACGCACAGTGACTGCCAAATTTCAAATGAATAAGCAAAGTCCATTTGCAACTGTATTTCCCATGTCTTAGGAGTTATGAGCCTGTCATATTTAAATAGCAATATTCAGAATCAGAATCAGAATCAGAATGAGCTTTATTGCCAGGTATGTTTACACATACGAGGAATTTGTTTTCGTGACAGAAGCTTCCACAGTGTAACAGAATGACAGTGACAGAACAAAAAACACAGATAATAAAAAATTAAAAATAGAAGTAAATAAGGAATAAAAATATATAAATTGACAATTGTGTGTGCAGGTATATTACAATAGACAATTTTGTATGTTTTCTTTTATTTTTCTTTTTTTCATGTACATGTACTGTATATTTTTGCAAATTTGAGGTGTAGGCGAGTACTGAGTGTTCATACATACGTGAGAGTGAATAATAGTGTTGTGTGTTCCACGTTTATTGTTAAGTGTTCATGAGATGGATGGCCTGAGGGAAGAAACTGTTCCTGTGTCTGGTCGTTCTGGTGCTCAGTGCTCTGTAGCGTCGACCAGATGGCAACAGTTCAAAGAGGGAGTGTGCTGGATGTGAGGGGTCCAGAGTGATTCTGCCAGTCCTTTTGCTCACTCTGGATAAGTACATTTCTTGGAGAGTGGGGAGGGTTGTACAAGTGATTCGCTCAGCAGTCCGGACTACACTTTGTAGTCTTCTGAGGTCAGATTTTTTGTAGCTGAGCTGAACCAGACAGTTATGGAAGTGCAGAGGATGGATTCAATGATGGAGGAGTAGAACTGTTTCAGCAGCTCCTGTGGCATTTTGAATTTCCTCAGCTGGTGAAGGAAGTACAACATCTGCTGGGCCTTTTTCACAATGGAGTCAATGTGAGTGTCCCACTTTAGGTCCTGAGAGATTGTGGTGCCCAGGAACCTGAATGACTCCACTGCAGTCACAGTGCTGTCCATGATGGTGAGTGGGGGGATTGCTGGGGGGTTTCTCCTGAAGTCCATGGTCGTCTTCACAGTTTTGAGCGTGTTGAGCTCTGTTGTTGTTGAGACTGCACCAGACAGCCATCTGCTCGACCTCCTGTCTGTAAGCAGACTCGTCACCGTCCTGGATGAGGCCAATGATTGTAGTGTCATCTGCAAACTTCAGGAGGTTGACAGAGGGGTCCTTTGAAGTGCACTCAATCGTGTAGAGGGAGAAGAGCAGTGGGGAAAGAACACAACCCTGAGGAGCTCCAGTGCTGATCGTACTGGTTAATTACCACGTCTGCTTTTTCACTCTCGATGCGTCGCGCATGTAACCTGCCAAAATTCAAATGGAATCGCAATTCCTTTTGCTTTTGAATTTCCGATGTCTGCATGGAAAACTGCCAATCATCGTCAGGGGCGGGACTATAATATGGGGCGTGTTTGTATTGGGAGGTAACGTCACTCACAGACGACCGTGCCGAATGCTCTGATCAGGGAGGTATCGGTAAGGCTCAGCTAAGGCAGCTACCCATCAGGTTCGTACCTTTGTGAAACGATAGACAGTGCAACCTTCGTGGGCACAATACCTACGTCTGTCTTTTTTTTTAACCCCCAATGTAGCGATTATCCCGCCAACATCGGGAGCCACAAACGGGTACGCACAATAGTCATATTCACTATTAACCACAACCTTTTCACCTGTCGCCAGCATCTCTCACTGTTTACACACTCACCTTACACATTTAAAATCCGTATGAGCTTTAAAAGTGCCTAGGGGCCTACCACCCACACACACACACAGAATCCTTAAGAGGTGACATCTGTAAGTTTGCCCCTGACATGCTGGACCTTCCCCTTAGTGATGGTTTTTTGTCTCTGTCACATATATTTTAAATGTCTTCTCCTTTAGCAATGCACTGCACTGAAAAAGTATATATTGAAGTTATCTATATATATATATATAAATATATATATATTAATATTAGACATTAGTATATTTGAATTTCCTTGTTTTAAACATAACCTCATTAATTTAGCTATATTCATTGTTTGAAAGAGACTGAAAATAGAGATTATTTTTGCTTCCAAAGTAAATTATTCTTTTTAAAAATATTTTAGATAGTTTGCATAATTCTGGATAAACAGAACCAAATAGGCCCTACTGATTCTTTCTTTCTTACTTTTTGTCGTTCTGATTTTGAACATGTTAACTTTTTTCTTTTTCCTTTTCCTTTCTTTTCTTATTTTCCTTTGCAATGAATGCATGTCTCTTTCTGTGTTAAGTTATTTATTGGATTTTTTTTCTGTGTGTGTGTGGTTTCCCATGATTTTTTTAGAATATGAGTATAACACATGGGCACATATGTTTTACAATTGTTTATTTCTGCATGCAAAATTTCTTTGTGGCTGTGGCTTTCACCAGTGTAGGATTTTCTATGTCTGTCACAGTAGCAGGAATCTGGATCACGTTCCAATCATATCGGTTAAAATAATATGAGGCAGCACAGAACTGAATTAAACTTGACTGATGGAGCTCTGCTTTATTTCACAGCATTATTATTGCTTTCTGAGTTCCTCATGTAACCATACTGTCCTGTGTCACACAGTTAACCACATGATACAGTAAATATAATCTACTGCATTCTACCGTAAACCACATTGTCCTTTAAAAAAGAAAATAAATCATAAATCACTCTGCATTACTGGAGCACTGTCAGTAGGACTGTCATTTTGTCGATTTGCTCTAACATTAGTATTAGACTCTATTTCAGTCAGAGTGAAATAAATATGGTAAAGTCAGCAATAGGGCAGTACTGACCCCAAACTTTAACAGTAGGTGTTTCATAATGAGGCACTTAAAAACTTGAGCAAAAATGGTTTCAAAATTGTATAAAATGTATAGAAGAAAGACTTTCTAATCAATGGTAATAACTTCCCACTAGATTCTCATTCCATTCTTGCTTCCTGTAGCATTTAGCATTATATTATTAGCATTTAGCATTGTGGTAAAGCACTGCTTTTGTGTAAACACAGTTAAAATAACTGTTTTAGTTTAAAACATGAGCCTAGTTTACTTGCTGTGTACTGTGCCAGACGCTTCACTGCACTAATAGGAAGTGGAATGTGGTTTGTGGCGTTACGGGTGAAGCCACTAATGAATCAGCGTCTCTGACAGAGGGAAGCAGAGAGTCTGTGGTTTGGGCAGGGACGGAGCAGGCAGGAGCGTAAAGGATCTACACAAAACTTTTAGACACACACATATTCGTTTGGGCATCCAATAGAACACTAAAGACAACTTTGATATAACTTTAGAAACCCACACAGCCTCCACATCTCTCTAATGGCACAAACACACATGCACAACAGAAAAACAACCTCTTATAGCTTCCTCCTCTCACTCCCACTAGCTTTAGATAGAATAGCTAATCAGGCTAAACATCACCATTCATTTTGTTGTTCCAGCTCAAGCTTGATGTTGTCCTCCCCTGTTTTGTAGATTCTATCATTAAGTTATGTAGAGTTGATTTATTTAGCTGACTTGAATTCTCTGGCCCCTTTAAATCTGTCATGGTGGTTTAAAAATATTCCGAAATAAATTCTTTGGCGGACGATACTGGCCTATTCGGAGTGATTTTATTTATGCTTACAAGACAAACGCACATTCACTCATACACACAGCAGATTCATAATGAATCACCATTCTACATTTACCTCAACGGCTGTTATATATGGCATAAAAATTATCTTATTACAGAGACATGCTCTCTGCCACCAGTTCTGTCATATAAAGAAGATTAAGTGTCACTGCTTATTAAGAGCCATTCTTTACTGTACCTCTCGGGTAAATATCATCAATAGAGGCCATGTTTGATTACTGTAAATACATAGTCCTGAAGCTGTTTCTTTTAAGAATTACAAGGCTTTAACAGGTGCTTAGAAATATTTACAAATGCTGGCCATATACTTTTAAAGGGGGCATAACACACACAGTTTCACCCAATCTCATGTTAATCTTGAGTACCTATAGAGTAGTACTGCATCCTTCATATCTCCAAAAAGTTTTATCATATTTATAAAAGAAAGATACAGTTTTACGATTCTCTCCTGGAAAAAGCAGAGCTCCTGGAGGCGTGCCGTGGGCGGAGCTAAAGAGTGACGAGCACTTGGGCGCCGAATGCCAACAAAACAGACATTTAATGCCGTTTCACTTATCGTCTGCAGTTCTGAATCATGACTGGGATCTTTTATAGTTGGGTCCACTCCATCTTTCAGTATCAAACGAAATGCGAATCCAGCATCGAACTGGGCCTTGTTTATAAAACGTTCGTCAACAAACACACTTGTGAAACTCTGTTGCTGCCCCGGAAAAATGTACTCGGTTACTAATGTAACCTCGGTTCCCTGAGATACGGGAACGAGTACTGCGTCTTGCTAGACGCATATGGGAAAAATATTTTTTTTTCTCCTGAACTGAAGCCTTTTTTCATTCACACAGTGAAACTGCACGGCCATTGGTTCGTGCAGCGCTTAAAAAACGAACCAATGGCTCGGCAGCGGATCTGCATGAGCCTATGGCGACGAAGCCAGACAAAGCCCGCCAGAATGGGCGGGGCAACTGGCTATATAACCGGGAGTTCGCCACAGGATTTTCAGGTTACTTCGACTGAAGCGACGAATGAGTCATGCAGCTACATAGTACGGCTAGCAACGCAGTACTCGTTCCCGTATCTCAGGGAACCGAGGTTACGTTAGTAACCGAGTACGTTCCCTATCGATACTTAACTCGTACTGCATCTTGCTTAAGACGCTATGGGAACACAGTACAATCACAACGTGCTAATGTAGTGGAATGACTAAAGGTATAACTTCCATAAGCAAACAATGCTTATAGAGAAGTCAACAATAGCCCAAGGCTAAAACGGGCTGAGCTTTTCTAGGTCACACCCGGCCTGGTTAATCGTTCCAGAGTATACCCGTAACTTCGACACCCAGGGGTTGAGAGCTAACAGGTGAACAATGCCAGAGAACTTGGGCGTGGTACGGCCAAGGACTCTCTGCCATATCCATTTATGCAGCACGTGCCTATTTCAAGTGGAAAGGACCCTGGCATGTAAGGCCGTGACTTCCAGGTTATAAAACCTTGCAAATGTGGAAGGCGAGGCCCAGCCGGTCGCCTCACAAATATTTGCAATGGACATACCACTGGACCATGCCCATGACGAGGCGATGCCTTTAGTCGAGTGGGCCCGTACTCCAATGGGGCGTTGGAGGCCCAAGGAAGAGTATGCTAGTGAGATGACGTCTGCTATCCATCTAGAGAGTCTTTGCTTCATAACTGGAAACCCCTTGGTGCAGTTTACCGAAGCTTACAAAGAGTTGTTCCGATCGCCTATAGGGAGCGGAATGCTCAATATAGATTCTCAACACTCTGACGGGGCAGAGCAGAGATAGCTCTCTGTCCTCTTCAGTTGGAAGAAGCGCGGAGAGCGTAATGACCTGTGCTCTGAACGGATTGGAGAGCACTTTAGGTACGTAACCGTGGCTTGGTTTCAGGACGACTTTAGAGTCGTTAGGCCTGAATTCCAGACAGGCAGGGTTAATTGAGAGTGCCTGCAGGTCTCCTATTCGCTTTACTGATGCTAGTGCTAGAAGCAGAGCAGTCTTTAGCGATAGCGACCTAATGTTGGCGGCCTGTAGCGGCTCGAAAGCGGGGCCCTTCAGGGCCCTCAGCACAGTGGGCAGGTCCCATGAAGGGACGGTAGGGGGACGAGGCTGATTCAGCCTCCTGGCACCCCTTAGGAAGTGGATGACCGTGCTGTTTCTGCCCACCGATTGGCCCTCAATTGGGGCATGAGAGGCCGCTATAGCCGCCGCATAGACTTTGAGCGTGGATGGGGAGTGACACTTATCCAGCAGCTCTTGTAGAAATGGCAGCACCTCTGCTAATTCGGAAGTGAGAGTGTCTTTGCCGCGGTTTAGACACCAGGCAGAGAAAAAAGACCACTTTAAGGCATAGAGCCGTCTCGTAGACGGAGCTCTAGCCTCCGAAATTGTGTTTAAGACTCGCTCTGGGAGGCTTGAAGGCTCCAGTCGAGTGGCCAGAGGTGCAGGGCCCATAGGTTGGGCCGAGGATGCCATAATGTCCCGTTCGCTTGAGAGAGAAGATCCCGTCTCAGTGGAACAGGACAAGTGGCCACTGTCAGTAGCTGAGTCAGCTCTGATAGCAACAGCTGGTTCATCCACAGGGGGGGCTACCAGGAGAACCCTGTGTCTTTGTTCCCTCACTCGCCTGATTACCAGTGGGATCAGAGCAATCGGGGGAAAAGCATAGAGAAGGAGGTTGGGCCAATCGTAGGCCAACGCGTCCCTGGTCTTTGATAAATAAATTTGGCAGTGAGAGTGGTCTTCTGAGGCGAAGAGGTCTACCTTGGCCTCGCCGAAGATCTCCCAGATCTTCTGAACCGTTTGCGGATGGAGCATCCACTCTCCTGAGGGGATATTGCTCCTTGATAACATGTCCTCTCTTTGGTTCAATTTGCCCGGTATATGCGCTTCTCTCAGTGAGCGCAGGTTGAGTTGAGCCCATTCCAAGAGGCGCTCTAGCAGAGTGAAGAGACGCTTCGAGGAGAGGCTTCCCTGGCGATTTATGTAGGACACCACGGACATGTTGTCCGATCAGATTAGCACATGGTGCTCTTTCAGGACTGGCAGGAAGAACTGACAGGCTCGACATACTGCTAGCATTTCCAGGCAGTTGATGTGGAAGCCTTTTTCCGCCTTCGATCAGTGGCCGAAGGTTGGTATGCCCTCGCACAGCGCCCCCCAACCTGAGTTGGAGGCGTCTGTCGTGACAACTATCCTTCTGTGAACCATCCCCATGGCCACGCCCTGTTCCATCCAACGGGAGTTCTTCCAGGGGGTCAGGGCCGATACACAGGCCTGACTCACCCTGATATGCAGGCGTCCGTGATGCCATGCATGGAATGGAACCCGTGGTTTCAACAAGCGCTGAAGGGGGCGCATACGCAGCAGACCCAACTGTAGCACTGGAGATGCTGCTGCCATGAGGCCCAGCATCCTTTGAAACGCTTTGAGAGGGCGAGTGGTACCCATCTAGAAGGAGGTCACTAGTCTCCGTATGGCCAGAGCCTGTTCCGGCGTAACTACAGCTCTCATTTGGGCTGAGTCAAAAATTGTTCCCAGGAATGAAATTCACTGGGTGGGAAGCAACGAGCTCTTGGCAAAATTGACCCTGAGTCCCAGGCACTCCAGGTGGCTGAGGAGGAGGTTCCTGTGTGATATTAATTCTGCCTCCGTCTGGGCCAGAACGAGCCAGTCGTTGAGGTAATTGATAATACGGATTCCCATCTCTCTTAGAGAGGAGAGAGCCGCATCCATGCACTCGTAAAGTGCGGGGGAGCTAGGGACAGCACGAAGGGAAGGGCCGTGTATTGATAAGCCACTCCCTCGAAGGCGAATCTGAAGAATGGCCTGTGACGAGGGGCTATCTGGATGTGAAAGTATGCATCCTTCAGGTCCAGGGAAAGAACCAGTCTCTCGAGCGAATTTGCGCGAGGATCTGTTTCAGTGTAATCATCCTGAACGACCTCTTCATGAGGGCGTGATTCAGGTGTCTGAGATCGTGGATGGGCTGGAGGCCACCATCTCTTTTGGAGATGAGGAAGTAACGGCTGTAAAAGCCTGACTCGCTCTGGGCTGGAGGAACCTTTTCCACGGCTTCTTTTGCCAGCAAATTCATCACCTCTGAGCGCAGGACGTGAGCGTCCTTGCTCTGCACTGAGGTGGGGACGACGCGGCCATCTTCGAGCGAATTGGAGTGAATATCCTCACTTTATTATCCCATAACCCATCTCGACACTCCGGGGATGGCCTGCCAGGCCTCGGCCCGCGTGATGAGGGGTTGAATTAACTCGGGTGACTGGCCGCAGGGAGGGAGAACACTTACGTGTAATGGAAGAGGATGTTTGCCCTGTCAAAGTGCTGCTTGGAGAGTAATGCAAGCGGGGGCCTTGCCGACTTTAATCACTCAAGCCTGATCGATCATACCCGCGAGTTTGCCATTTCTGCCTCCGAGTAACTGGGAGGAGAGAAACACCAGCGCGGGGGAGGCGGGGCTTAGCGATGCACACACAAATGCGATGCTGCCCGCGTTTCGCTTTGATCCGCCTGGGAGGATTAAGCTGCTCGTATAATGAGGTGCACCGATCCTCATGTGTAACACACACTGGCAGATTAAGCACGCATGATGTGTGTAGAGGATTGCTCAAGTCTGATCGTTCAACCCGCGAGCTCGTCGTTGCTTCCTCCGAGGTAGCTGGGAGGAGAGAAACATGAGCGTGGGGAGGCGGGGCCGCCTTCCGCGAACGAACGGGGGCAGACTGCTTTTGTGGTAAAAGTGGCCCGTCTGTGAGCGCAGCCCTAGTGACACACACACAAATTTTAAGCTGTCAGCGGCAGCATCTGCTCCGATCTACTTTGTAGGATAAAGCCGCTCGATGTAAAGAGGGGCACTAATCCTTTTGTGTGAGACACGGATCGAAGCGCAGTGGGGAGAGCGAGTACGCAGGCTCTGTGTCAGCGTGAGATCGCTCAGACCCGGTTGCTTAGTTCCCAGGCTTCGTCGTTTCTCTCTCCGAGGCTTGCTGAGAGAGGAGAAATGTGAGAGCGGGGCTGTTCAGTGAAAGGCAGTCCGCGAGTGGAGAAAAGCTAGACTCATGCTCGAGTGAGCATTCTGTCTCATTAAGCGTGTAGCTCACTGCCCTTCTGCGGCAGATCAAAGCGCAGCGGGGAGAGCGAGCACGCAGGCTCTGTGCCGGCGTGATATCGCTCAGACCCGGTTGCTTAGTTCCCTGACTCCACTGTTTCTCTCTCTGAGGCTCGCTGAGAGAGGAGAAATGGGAGAGCGGGGCTGCCTCCAGTGAAGGCAGTCCATGAGTGGAGAAGAGCGAGACTCATGTTCGAGTGAGCATTTTGTCTCAGTAAGCACGTAGCTCACTGCCCTTCTGCGGCAGATCAAAGCGCAGCGGGGAGAGCGAGCACACGGGTACAGTGCAGGCATGCCAACGCTCAGACCTTTGCTTAGTTTCCTGACTCCGCTGTTTCTCTCTCCGAAGCTGGCTGAGAGAGGAGAAACGGGAGAGCGGGGCTGCCTCCAGTGAAGGCGGTCCACGAGTGGAGAAGAGCGAGACTCATGCTCGAGTGAGCATTCCGTCTCAGTGAGAGAGCAGTCTCTGCGTGGGGTCTGCCCAGACAGATCCATCCTCATTGCTCGTCTGCATCGTGCAAGTTTTCCCTGTACAGCCACACTCCAGAGCGACTTTGCAGCAGACGTCGCAAAATTTGCTCTTTTAGATCGCCGGATGGCGGCAGGGAAACCGGACCAGAACTGCTGCGTCTCTGTAGCGGCAGAAAAGCAGGTCAGCTGATGGATAAGAGGTCCCTATTCACGGGCTGCGAGGCCGTGTCACGGCGAGCAGGCCTTTCATGTATCAGCAATTAGCATAGAGTCGTCGCTGAAGGACAAAAAATCTGAGAATCCTGTGGCGAGCACCCGCTTATATAGCCAGATGCCCCGCCCATTCTGGCGGGCTTTGGCGGGCTTTGGCGGGCTTCGTCGCCATTGGTTCGTTTTTTAAGCTCTGCACGAACCAATGGCCTTGCAGTTTCACTGCGTGAATGAAATAGGCTTCTGTTCAGGAGAAAAAAGGCTTTTTCCCATGTGCGTCTTAAGCAAGACGCAGTACGATTGAAGTATTGAAAGGAACAAACTGTATCCACTGTTTACAGAACGCTGGGTTCTTTAGGAAGCTGAACAAAGTTATCTTTCCCTTACAACCAAAAACACACTTCTTTGGATTGGAGACATTCTTCCTGAGCAAGTCCTGTGCAGCGCTGCCGCCGGATGAACTGCGTTGATGGGCACGATCTCGCTCTTGCTCTGGTCGATGCGTGCGCGGGCGCGTTCTTCCGGGAGACATGCCCATATAAGGAGTTCCACCCTCGTTTACGTCATTAAGAGCCATGTTCGAAAAAAACTCTCCGAAACTTGTAAGATTTTTGGCACAGAAATACTCTGTTTTTCAAATTTTTTTTAAACTTTGTCCATGCTTAGCATGAGAATCCATCTCATGTCCCAACGGTAAACAACTCTTGAATGCTGAAACGCATTGTGCCCCCCCCCCCCCCCCCTTAACTAACCTACAGGCTTAATGGAATAATTCATTCAAAATGAATGCAAAACATGAATATTATTTCAGATGTTTTATACGAAAGAATAAAAAACAACATTGGATTCCATTGACTTAAATTCAACTATAACAAACTATCCCTTTACTGGAGAAGTTGATGAATGCCTTTAGATGTATAAATAGCAAATATATCTGTAGTGCTGTCAGATGTAAAATATTTTCTGTCATGTGGTTCATATTGATGTTCTCATGGTTGTGGGAACTCCTCTGAATAAGCTGTCAGATCAGTTTCATGCAGACACACTATATTCATGATCACAAACTGTTTTTGAGAAGCATGCAATAACTTTATGATGGATTTCACAATTTGAGATTGCGTTTCCTCCATTTCATATTGCTCTAGTATTGCTTCCTATATTTTACTCCTTCATAAAATGAGAAAGATCCCTAGAGAACTTATCTAATGCGATCATACGGTCTTCACAACACTACTTTATGTAACACTTTAGAATTGGACAGCATATGAACATACACTACACAAGTTTGGGGTCTGTAAGTAAAAATGATTTATTCTGAGACTCATTCTGACATTTATAATGTTACAAAAGTTATTTATTTAAAATAAATGCTCTTTTGATCTTTCTGTTCATCCAAGATACCTGAAAACAAATGTATCACGATTTCCACAAATACATTAAACAGCAAAACTGTTTTTAACATTGATGATATTAATAAGAATGTTTTGTCCTGAGCACCAAATTAGTATATTAGAATTTCTAAAAGATCATGTCACACTGAAAACTGTATATTGTAATAATATTTCACAATATATAGAATTTTTCCCCAATATATGGAGCCTTGGTGAGCATAGGAGACTTCTTTTAAAAAGAACAATAGTGTGTGTTCCATCATACAGCTGTTGTGACGCCTCTGGTTTGCCCATTGAAACTCTATCCATGTACTGTCCTGTCACTGTATGCTGATCTATAGTGCCCACATTCCATAGGCAGTGTGAGTGTGTGTGGAACAGATAATTTAAGAGACCACAAATGAGTGTGTTACCACTAACCCCTGGTTAAAAAATGTCTCAATTAACAATCTGAAGTGTGAAAGCCCATATGTGTGCAAGAAAATAGCTAAGAACAATTTTATTAGTGTGTAAGTCCTTTCATGAAAACTGCAAGCAAATACTCAAAGCTACTGACAAAATCTGTACTGAGCTGCCTTCGGCTATTTGTGCGAAAAACTGAATATCTGAAAACACAAATTTCTTCCAGCTGAGCCTTGTCAAACAATGGAGAATTACAGTATTCATGGCGAAGTGTACAGCCGTGGCAGCTAGTCCATTACATAACGGAAATGCCAGCTTAATTGCCCGTTAACACAAGCTGCAGATGGCATTGAATGTTTGTCACACTCAAGTGCACCCAGAGGGCTTTGCACTAATATTGCCAGTAACTAATCAGGTGCTCAAAGCTGCAGCTGTGGATTAGAATATAACATTTTAAGGTTGGATGGACAGGACTTGATTTTACCCATCGGGAATTGGATTGTAAAAAAGGTTGGAGTCACATATGAAACCAAATGGATGATGGGGAGGAGTAGAAAAATAAGGAAAATGTATGTATTCTTGTAAATTATATTGTAGTTTGTATGGTTAATATTAATGCAACTGTGAGCAATTGAAAAGTTAACAATTTGGCCCACGCAAGAGGTCATTTTCTCTAATCCAGCCCTCAACCTAAAATGAGTTTGACCCCCATGATATAGTGTATGAGTATTTTTTTAAATATGCAATCCAATCTCATGAGATAACGATACTGTTTTACTTTTTCTGAATTGGTGGCAAATTTGTATAACTGAGCATGAAAGTCCACCCCAAAGCCTAACCCTCAGTGGAGCGTAAGAAGATTATATGAAAATGTATGAATAAGGTTATTAAGAATTCACCACCGCTTCACCAAAACCTAAAATAGTGGGTTGGAAATAGGACAACTTCATAGTAAAACAGTAAATTGGTACTGGATTGCGCAGATGATCCTTGAATAGTCTGTGTTTTGCTTCCATTTCTTGATGACCCAGAGATTCATTCTTTTTAAAGATGCTACAGACTATTATTAGTGCTTTTAGTGTCTTTATTTTGGGCCCACCAAGTTAGGGAAGAACCTCCATGGCATTAGCTGGGTCACACAGCATTTTATGAAAATACTTCTAGAGTGTTCCTCTACTTTCTGCATTCGTTTCAAGGTATAGGGGACAATTGAAAAGTACAAATCAACTTAGTGAATGTACTGAGATTTGTTTTCGGCAGTCTATGATCTGACATTTACGCTATAGGGTGTCAGTTTCATCTAACCAAGACTTTATTAATTTAATATGGCAAGTTAAAAAAGTTTAATGGTTAAAAAGTTATATGGAATTCTGGGTCACATTACACTCTAAAAAATGCTGAGTTGTTTCAACCCAATGTTGGGTCAAATATGGACTCAAATATGGAAAACAATTCCACACTTTTTTTAGAGTGTAGGACAACAATTGTGCCATAGCTTAAGTTACTGAGATTCAAATAGTGTTGACAATGTTTTCACTCCCCGAGTGTAGAGCGTTTCTCCTGGCTAGTTATAAATCTGTCAGTGACAAAGGGATATCTGACAACTGGATCTTATTTTTATGTCTAAATGCTCTCTCTCTCTCTCTCTCTCTCTCTCTCTCTCTCTCTCTCTCTCGCTCTCTCTCTCTCTCTCTCTCTCTCTCTCTCTCTCTGTCTCTCCCTCTCTCTCTCTCTTTAATCCATTATGTCTGCTCCCCGTTAGCCTCAGTGAACATGAGATGTACGTTATCAGTTGTTGTAAGGAGTGTGTTTGGAAATCCTCAACTGTTGCTATTCAGAAGTGGAGCAACATCATCATAACATTATCTCGACATAAATTCCATCTCTTATCTCATTAACATGTCTATTGGGAAACATTATTTAGTATTCATATGAGACAGATACAAATGCTATGATGAGATTCCACCACACACATTCCACACCTCATACTTCATGTTTGCAAATACTGATAGTGACGAGAGAGAGAGTGAAAATATGTGTGTAGTGCACTGTAAAATTAACACATCGCAGGCACATCGAGTGTATTCCTGGTGTCCAGACTGTCTGGTGTCAGTCAGAGTATTACTACATACTAGACACACACATACACTGACGCCACAGTTTCTAGCTGTTGTCTGTCATGGATCCATATTAAGGACTATGTCTCCATTTGATACACAACAAACATGTTTAAAACAGAATATCCTCTATATCTGTCACTCTGAATAAATATAACCTGTACTAGTCATATAACTGCTAAATAAAAATACATGGTTGCTAAACAGTTTAGGCACTTTAGCATGTGGTATTGGGCATTAAACAACAAGCCAGTGCATGCTAATAAATTAGCTTGCAAATACACAAGATATAATTTAAGCATCTATTTACTGTATGTACAGGTGCATCTCAATAAATTAGAATGTTGTGGAAAAGTTTATTTCAGTAATTCAACTCAAATTGTGAAATTCGTGTATTAAATAAATTCAATGCACACAGACTGAAGTAGTTTAAGTCTTTGGTTCTTTTAATTGTGATGATTTTGGGTCACATTTAACAAAAACCCACCAATTCACTATCTCAACAAATTAGAATATGGTGAAATGCCAATCAGCTAATCAACTCAAAACACCTGCAAAGGTTTCCTGAGCCTTCAAAATTGTCTCTCAGTTTGGTTCACTAGGCTACACAATCATGGGGAAGACTGCTGATCTGACAGTTGTCCAGAAGACAATCATTGACACCCTTCACAAGGAGGGTAAGCCCCAAACATTCATTGCCAAAGAAGCTGGCTATTCACAGAGTGCTGTATCCAAGCATGTTAACAGAAAGTTGAGTGGAAGGAAAAAGTGTGGAAGAAAAAGATGCACAAACAACCGAGAGAACAACCGCCCGACCATGCCTTATGAGGATTGTCAAGCAAAATCAAGTCAAGAATTTGAGTGAACTTCACAAGGAATGGACTGAGGCTGGGGTCAAGGCATCAAGAGCCACCACACACAGACGTGTCAAGAAATTTGGCTACAGTTGTCGTATTCCTCTTGTTAAGCCACTCCTGAACAACAGACAATGTCAGAGGCGTCTTACCTGGTCTTAGGAGAAGAAGAACTGGACTGTTGCCTGGTGGTTCAAAGTCCTCTTTTCAGATGAGAGCAGTTTTGTATTTCATTTGGAAACCAAAAGTCTGGAGGAAGGGTGGAGAAGCTCATAGAACAAGTTGCTTGAAGTCCAGTGTTAAGTTTCCACAGTCTGTGATGATTTGGGTTGCAATATCATCTGCTGGTGTTGGTCCATTCTGTTTTTTGAAAACCAATGTCACTGCACCCGTTTACCACGAAATTTTGGAGAACGTCATGCTTCCTTTTGCTGACCAGCTTTTTTGAAGATGCTCATTTAATTTTCCAGCAGGATTTGGCACCTGCCCACACTGCCAAAAGCACCAAAAGTTGGTTAAATGACCATGGTGTTGGTGTGCTTGACTGGCCAGCAAACTCAGCAGACCTGAACCCCATAGAGAATCTATGGGGTATTGTCAAGAGGAAAATGAGAAACAAATGACCAAAAAATGCAGATGAGCTGAAGGCCACTGTCAAAGAAACCTGGGCTTCCATACCACCTTGAGTTGAATTACTGAAATAAATGAACTTTTCCATGACATCTAATTTATTGAGATGCACCTGTAGATGAAAATGACTTGATTCTAGACTTATTAAGAATAGCTTGATGTGTTTTACAGGTGAAAGTGTCCTTCTTCAGAACACAGATCAGTGGAGATCTTCATCATGAATACAGGTAAGTCCATTATTAAAACACTTGTGTAATTTTTAGCCACTAATGCAACAAAACCGTTATTGTGTGTTTTTAATCAAATTATGTGTAAACATTGTAACACTTAGTGTCAAGAAAGACATGCAGTAAGTGCTTCTGGTTCGTCCATCACAATAAAAGGTCAAACTAAATGCATTGCATTGTGGGATATGCTATAATATTCTACACAGTAATCTCTGTTTTGCTCATGCTCATTTTGAAAAATAATATTATTGGTCCATTATTGGTGGATATTAATATCCAAAATCAGGCTCCACATATGTTAAATAAAATGTCTTCACATCATGCCTGGTCTGGTTTATAATCTCTCATCTTTTCCAGAATGCTGCACAAGTTGTATGCTTTCTGTAAAGCAAGATTAACCTTTAATTGCTGAAACACAATATCATTCAAAAGTTTAGGGTTAGTAAGATTATAATTGTTTTTTTAAAGAAGTCTCTTATGTTCAACAATTACAGTAATTTGATCAAAAATACAGTAAGAAGTGTGATTTTATACCAGCTGCTGGTCTGGTTTATATCCTCATCTTTTCAAGAATGCTGCACAAGTGGTATGCTTTCTGTAAAGCAAGATTAACCTTTAATTGCTGAAACACAATATCATTCAAAAGTTTAGGGTTAGTAAGATTATAATTGTTTTTTTAAAGAAGTCTCTTATGTTCAACAATTACAGTAATTTGATCAAAAATACAGTAAGAAGTGAATTTTATTACAATTAAAATTAACTGTTTTCTGTTTTGATATATTTTCAAATTTAATTTATTCCTACAATTGCAAAGCTTAATTATTCCAGTCTTTAGTGTCACATGATCCTTCAGAAAGTTTTCTTATATGCTGATTTGGTGCTCAAATAACCATTTTATCACCGTTTAAAAGAGAAATTGATCATTTAAAATATTTTTTAACATTCTAAATTTTTATTTTTTTTTGCATTGTCTTTGGTGCAATAATGTTGCATTAACAATGCATGTGCTTTGCTTTCTGTTTGTTTTGCATGTGTGCTTCTGCGTGTGCGTGTGCAAACAAACATAGATAGCGGAGGACATGCTCATAAAAGAGCATCCCTGTCGCTCACTCTCTGGCCTGTGAAGAGGGTCCAGAGCTCACCCAACCTGTACACTGCTGCAGGTATCAGTGATGGAGCAGGGCTGTCTAAGACACAGCTCTTTAAAATAGACTTTTTAGAATGTGTTATCTCCTTTTGCTTACTGTTGTTTCATCTGCCTTAGTATTTAAATGCGTTTTCTCCCCGGTGTTCTATTTGTGTTATGTGTGCTTGTTTTACATGTGTTCACTACGTCTGTTGTGTTCCATATTTTTCTTGCTACATTTGTCTATTTTTTTCTTTTTTTATGTCCTTAGATCTTAGGAGATAAGAACAGAGGTATTAGATTTAGGATCTTCCATGTTGTCAATATATATGTTAATATTTTAAAGACCAAATACATGTTGCCTATTTAATATGTTTTACTTTCTATTATACATACAGATTTACACAAATGTTTCACATCTGTAAATGTTTAACATCTTTAAATTAAGCCTATCAATAAATTAAGTTAAGTTAATTTAAATTAAGTTAAGTTAATTTCGGGGTGGTTATAGCTAAAGGGGTCATATGATGTTGCTAAAAAGAACATTATTTTGTGTATTTGGTGTAATGAAATGTGGTTTAAGGTTCAAAAAACACATTATTTTCCACATACTGTACATTATTATTTCTCCTCTATGCACCTACCTTTCTGAAAACTCGTCGTCGATTTTTACAAAGCTCATCGGGCTGAAAAAGAATGGTGTGCTCTGATTGGCCAGCTATCCAAAGCATTGTGATTGGCCGAAAACCTCAATCGTGTGACGGATATGTTACGCCCCTACCATAATGTGATGATGCCCTGTCAGGCCAGAGCGACGAGACAAAAACATTAAAAAACCTTACGAACAGGCCATTGTTGCATCAAGTGGGATAAGTATGGATTAAATGATTATGCTGTCTTTGATGCATTGCACGGCGCCACGTAAACATAAAACCATATATGCATTTGTGATCGGAGAAATTACAAACAACAAGCGCTACTCTACACTGCTCAAAACTCGCATTTGAATTGTTAGTGGCAAATTCTTTATAGATAGAAAACTTACTTACAGTCTGTGAGTCAGAACAGCCGGCATTGTAGTCTACTCGACCAGCATCAGGAAACAGTCCTCCATAAAACCCCATGTCAAAATAGTCTACGTAGTGCGGTGACCACATGTGACGAACCCCATGGGCTGCCACTCAGTTCATTAATGTATTTTTTCAGCGACCAGCACGGATCAGCTCTACTTATGACGAATCGGATATTGTCCTCTTTTGGAAGGTCAAACAAATTAGTTTCGCTTTCACAACGAACAACACAGCACCTTCACGACATGGTGGCCAGCACCATCATCCGCACCTACCCAGCGAGGAAACAAGTCTCCACGCATTCTTTCTCGACTGCCCCCCCCCCGTGACCATTGGGCCGGGGGGTGGTGTTATGCAAATCTTCCCACATTGTGACTTAGACATGTGGGGGTGTGTTAGAACAAGCAGTTTTAGGTAGGCGTGGTTGACTCTTAACATTTATAAAAAATATGCACCGGTCTAAATGGGTTGTCCCTATTCTCTTAATGAGAGTTTTTGGGGCGTAACGTGCAATAAACCAATCAGAATCTCATCTCCCATCCCCTTTAAAAGCCAGTTGCGCTCACACCATGGCGGGTTCGCTATTTACATGGCGGAATGTAATTTTCATTTGTAAAAATGTTTGTGTGCTGCTGCGCGTACCTGTGCGTGTAATAAGCAAAGAGTACACGCGTTGTGCACCCGCCTATAGGCACATATTACTAAAGCGCTCTTTAAATAACAAATGTAGCGTCTGCGTAGGATCATGCATGATAGTTGGGGTTTTATGGCTTAAGAGACCCTTTTTAGCCTTTTGACATTTGCATATATATTACAGTTCTGGTCAGAGATGTTACGTTGTATAGGGGTTGTAAATTGCCAAATGTTTCTTCGCCGTCAAAAAGATTAGAACCAGCCCCCACGAGAATCCTGGAATCTGAGTTCAAAAACATTCCACATAGAGCTGTGAATGGCCAAAGAACACACACACACCCAAACAACACACACACACACATAAAGACTTCTTTATTTTAGACTATAATTAATCAGTTATAATTGTATCTGGTATATGCATGTGGTGTGTACATTCCCTTGTTAGACTAGATGAGTTACCACTCGTTATTTGTATTAGTTAAAGCCATAAAAAACTTATATTCAGGTGTATGTGTGTATCTTTGGTTTAAACTATTCCAGATTATTGTTTCTTGGTATCAATGTCACACGTTCTTCATTTCTCGGACAATGACGTACAGTATTTGATTGTGAAACGCATCATATGACTCGCACGATATGTTGGGTTAAAACTACGGATATTCCAGACCGGCCATTAAGCATGCAAATGAGCCATAAACAAGAGACAAATAAAGTTTCTCCCGCTCAAAATCCATGTCTCTCATTGGTCAGAACACACAGAATAGGAACTCTCAAAAACGATTAGCCCAAAATAACTTTGCTCAGAAAACTTCTTCTTCGTTTGAGACAACACCTTCCAAGACTCTCAAGACCTTCCTTTTTGAGTTTTATTTTCCGGCAGTTTTTTACTTTCAAGTAACGTTAGTCGATGTGGACTTCTTCTTCAGAAGAACCAGAAGTAAAAAACTTCCAGCTGACTCCTCACAAACTAATCAAAAGACCTCCGTTATCTACCGCAACCGGACTCTTCCTCAGCAATCGAAACCAATGCAAGTAACCGCTTGAAATAATTCAGATGAGTGTTTAAGTTTCAGTCCCTTTTTAAGGTGATTTTTGATTCTTTGATGATTTTCAAAGTTTGTGGTTAAGTGATGTGAAATACTGCTATTCTTTTCTATTCTCTATCTTTTCCTTTGTTTCATTCTGTGTATATATGTTTTAGTTAGTTATATGTTAGATATAGTTTCATTTTATTAAATCCCTTATATTCACAACGAATTGTCTCTGTTTACTGTTCACAGTTCGAAGTCAATGAATGTTTGAACCCTCGCTACATTTGGCTAAGAATTACTGCTAGCACTGTACAAAGAAGGACATTTTATTGTTCCGTGGCCAGAAAATAAATTTCCTTGAATTGATAAATGATTATATTGTCTGCTCGGTGGACGGACAGATCAAATAATTGTAATATTGATTATGCTACAGTTAATTCGAAGATATAATATAAATATTTATTATGAATCATAACCATTTATGATTCGTCATAAATATTCCCCTTTTTAGAGCTAATAAATAATAATAAACGTTACATGTTTTGGTGGAGATACGCGGGGATATTCAAACTTGGTTTGTGAGCAAAACAGTATCAATTTATTTGTGTTTGTATATTATGCGCGCAGAGTGAGACGCAGCGCAAACTCACTCTTTTGGTCGGATGGTTAAAAGCCACCTCCAGTACCGTATTTTAACAGCCTCTATCTGTCTAACATTTAATCACTGTGAAATATTAAAGTAAACTGCAGTCATAATATTAAAATTTTTCTCTAAAGACGAAGAAATCTCTTTACAGTACATTTTAATATCAAAATTGCCTGTTGGAACGAAGAAATCTTCCTATTGCGATAAAGATAGATTTGAGCGATGCTCCTCTTATCATCTTTTAAAGGCCTTATTTTGATAGTATCGCTAGATTAAAGTCATTGCGAAGTTCCAATGTCATTTAACTAGACGATCTAACTCCCTTAGGTTTAGCCGTTAGAGTAGCAATCTAATGCGCGCCTAATGCAGATCTGATCATAAGAACACTACGAGCCAGTAGACTGATTGAAATGTAAATGAAAGTTTTTTAAAAACCTTGATCAAGTGAAATTTGTATAACAACAGCGAAGAAACCTTGTTGTTCATATTTTTATTTGTGTACCTAGCAGCGAAGAAATCCTGCTTCACACACACATTGTGCAGTTAAGTGCACAGATGATAGATTCTGTTGGGATTGGACTGTGTTCTTGTGATAACTGCAGTAAAACTCCGTTTG